>CAMOHE010055302.1:0-21252 GCA_946598075.1 Artocarpus hirsutus
GGCGAGTTAAACATGATGGCTTTACCAACAAGTACTCATTTGTTCACCATAAAAAAATGATCACTCTTGTTCCGTTAACACCAAAATAGGTCCATGAAGACCAAGTGAGCTTACAGAGAGAAAATGATAAAAGAAAAATGATGTGTAGAGAAAAATCAAAAGTGGGAGTGCAAAGAGAGAGTTTGGCCAGTGAAGAAAAAAAAGAAGAGATGGCTGAGAAAAAGGAGAGCAAAGGAGAGAAAATTGAGAGGGCTAAAAAAAATTCACAATTAGCCAATGAGAGAAAAGCAGAGATAAAAACAAACTTCTATACAAGAGGCAATGAGATTAAAAGGGCTTTGTTTTCAAATCAGCCAATGATTGTACTCTTATACAAAGAGGCATTTTTAAACACTAACGAAATTGACCCTGCATTGCCTAGTTCTGTTGTTTCTCTATTACAGGAATTTGATGATGTATTTTCGGATGAGGTGCCTGTTGGTTTGCCACCAATTCAGGGAATGGAACATCAAATTGATTTTGTACCTGGCACTTCCATTCCAAACCGACCGGCTTATAGAAGCAACCTCGAGGAGACAAAGGAGCTTCAAAGGCAAGTTAGTGAGTTGATGACAAAGGGGTACGTGAGAGAAAGTATGAGCCCATGCGCCGTTCCAGTCTTACTTGTGCCTAAGAAGGATGGGACATAGAGGATGTGCGTAGACTGCAGAGCCATTAACAATATCACGGTAAAGTATCGCCATCTTATTCCTCATTTAGATGATATATTGGATGAATTGCATGGTGCTTCTGTGTTCTCAAAAATTGATTTGAAAAGTGGATACCATCAAATACGCATGAAAGAGGGTAATGATTGGAAAACTGCCTTTAAGACAAAATATGGTCTGTATGAGTGGTTAGTAATGCCATTTGGTTTAACTAATGCTCCAAGTTCATTTATGCGTTTAATGAATCATGTATTACGTGCATTTATTGGCAAGTTTGTTGTTGTGTATTTTGATGATATACTCATTTATAGTAAAGATGTGGACCAACATGTAGCACATTTAAAATCTGTTTTAGTGCGAGCCATCCAGGAGTGGCCGAGTCCAACAAGTGTGGGAAATGTACGAAGTTTTCATGGACTTGCTAGTTTCTACCGGCGGTTTGTGAAAGATTTTAGTACAATAGCTGCACCACTGACTGAAGTGATCAAGAAGAACGTTGGGTTTAGATGAGGAGAAGAGCAAGAAAGGGCATTTCAGTTAATCAAGGAGAAGTTGACTAATGCTCCATTGTTATCTTTACCTAATTTTTCCAAAACTTTTGAGATTGAATGTGATGCTTCAGGTGTTGGAATTGGCGCTGTTTTAATGCAGGAAGGGAGACCAATTGCATATTTCAGTGAGAAACTGAATGGGGCAACTCTTAATTACCCAACTTATGATAAGGAGTTGTATGCATTGGTACGAGCACTAGAGACGTGGCAGCACTACCTATGGCATAAGGAGTTTGTGATTCACACTGATCATGAGTCCCTAAAACACTTGAAGGGCCAACACAAGCTGAATAAGAGGCATGCTCGTTGGGTAGAGTTTATAGAGATGTTTCCGTATGCCATTCGCTACAAGTAAGGTAAAGAAAACGTCGTTGCCGATGCTCTTTCTCATAGGTATGTCTTAATCTCAACTCTTAATGCTAAACTATTGGGTTTTGAACATATTAAAGAGTTATATGCCGATGACTGTGACTTTAGCACTGAATAACAAGCTTGTGAGAGATTTGCTAGTGGTAAGTACTTTAGGCATGAGGGATACTTGTTTCGGGAGAATAAATTGTGTGTGCCTAATTGTTCATTAAGAGATTTGCTAGTGAGAGAGTCCCATGGGGGAGGATTGATGGGACATTTTGGAGTGATGAAAACTTTAGCAGTGTTGCAAGAACACTTCTATTGGCCACATATGAAACGAAATGTTGAGAGGCTTTGTGGTAGATGTGTAACTTGTAGGCAGGCTAAATCAAGAGTGCAACCCAACGGTTTGTACGCCCCTTTACCAATACCTAGTGAACCCTAGACTGATATTTCGATGGATTTTGTGTTAGGATTGCCTAGGTCTAAACGGGGAAGAGACTCAATATTTGTGGTTGCGGATAGGTTTTCCAAGATGGCACATTTTATTCCATGCCATAAGACAGATGATGCTTCCAATGTTGTTGATTTGTTCTTTAGGGAAATTGTGAGACTTCATGGTATGCCTAGGGCAATTGTTTCTAATAGGGATGCAAAGTTCTTAAGCTACTTTTGGAAGACTTTGTGGGCTAAGTTAGGGACTAAGCTATTGTTTTCGACTACTTGTCATCCCCAAACCGATGGTCAAACAGAAGTTGTGAATAGAACCTTGTCAACTTTGTTGCGGGCTGTCATTACAAAGAACATCAAAACTTGGGAGGAGTGTTTACCACATGTTGAGTTTGCTTATAATTGATCTGTTCATTCTGCTACTCAATTTTCACCATTTGAAATTATTTATGGTTTTAATCCTTTAACTCCTTTGGATTTAATGCCATTACCTTTGTCTGAGCGTGTGAATTTAGATGGAAAAAAAAAAGCTAACCTTGTTAAGCAGATACACGAGAAGGCAAGACTCAACATCGAGCGAAGGACCAAGCAATATGCTCATCAAGCCAACAAAGGGCGTCACAAGCTCGTCTTCGAGCCTGACGATTAGGTATGGTTGCACTTACGCAAGGAACGGTTTCCAAAACAAATGAAGTCCAAGCTGTTGCCTAGAGGGGATAGTCCTTTTCAAATTCTTGAAAGGATCAATGATAATGCATACAAGCTAGATTTGCCAGGTGAGTATGGTGTAAGCGCCACCTTTAATGTTTTTGATCTAAGTCCTTTTGATGCAGGCGATGATTTGAGGACAAATCCTTCTCAAGAGGAGGGGAATGATGAGGGCATCAGTAGCACAAGCAAGAGCATAAGGGATGAGACATATTTAGATCTAATTCAAGTTCCCATTGGTCCTGTTACGAGAGCTCGTGCGAAGAAATTCAAAGAAATTCTTATTGGGCTGATTCAAACATCTTGGGCTCAAGCTATCGCATGGAGGCCCATTGAGGGAATTGCATGTGACATCCAGACCAATAAATGCGTGATTCAAGTTCTAGAAGGGACCGAATAATCCTATGGCTGCAAATAATCTTGCTATTTTCCATTTCAGTTACTTTCCCAATTTGAGGTGACAAGTGGCAAGAAGAATCAGCTAATTGCCTGATTATTGTCTAGTTTCCTTTTCTTTTACAAAACATGTGTTTACTTTTATATTATTATAAGGCTTTTAAGCCATTTAGGAAACTTACTTTATTTGCTTTAGATTGAGCATCTTTTTGGCTGGTAATTGATTTGCCCGAAATTCCATGGGCAATTAGGAGCTCAAAATTTGCAAAGGAAACCACTATATATTGTAACGAATTTCATTCAATGGTAACTTGGTTTTAACACACAATTTGAGGTTTAATTCTCTTCGGTTCCTAAACAAACTATTCGAACTTATCGAAAGATTCCGTGGCATTCATAAACTTATCAATCAGTCCGTCCATAACTGATTGTGGCGTCCTCACATACCAAGGTTCGTGCTTCTTGTTAGGCATCGGGTTGCGGTTCCATTTTAAATCCGATTAGGCGTTTCGATCTTGGAGGCCAATTTTGGTTAGGGTTGCGTTAGTTCTTGGCGTGGTTCATATCAACTTTGAGGGTATATTTTAGTTGAGAAGCTTTTGTTGATCATAAGTTGTTCACAAAATTCTCTTGTTTTAGTTTGTCGAACTACTTGGCATTATCTGAGATTAAATGATGAGGAATGCCACACTTGCAGACAATGTTATTCTAGATAAATATTGTACACTTGACCTTGGTGATGGTAGTTAATGGCTCAGCTTCTACCCATTTAGTGTACTAATCTAAAGCTACAATGGCATATTTATATCCTTGGGGACCTATACTATCAATTCACTATTTAGCAGAAGGCCAAGGGCTGATGACTAATGTGAGGGCCTTGGCAGGTGACCTTAGTATTGTAGCAAATCTTTGACACTTCTTACGCTTCTTCACATCTGTCATTGCTTCCTTCTTTAGCGCTGGCAATTAGTACCCTTAATGTAGGACTTGTTAGCCCAAGAATGACTACCCAAGAATTGGATGAATTGGGGCTTTTAAAACTTTTCTATAATTATTAGGAATTTCTAGATTGTTTGCATGCATAAATATAAATGATTCAAGTAACTATAAATGCATGAAAGTAATGAGTTAAGGCAAGTGAAGTGCAAACACTATTTATAGTGGTTCAGTATTGTGCTTATGTCCATTGTTGTTGAGTTAGACCTTGACTTGACCTCTTCCACTATCTTGACCTCCTTTTTAGCACGATCACCCAAATATAATTTGGTGACTTTTTCTACCCGAGGCTTACCCCAACTTCTTATAGTCTTACAGAGATTGGTTAACTAAAACAAACCTCGAAATTTACCAAGGCTTTAGAAACCTAATGCACTAGGTTTACAAGGTTTGGAAAGTTTAAGCTTAACACTTATAGCTCTTAGAAATGTATGGAATAAAATATGAAATAACTGGGAGATGATTAAGCATACAATAAGGATTTTTAGCAAGTTTGGCTCAAGAATGATTAAAAGATTGTTAAAAATTTAGAGATTGATGTAAAGATGATTCTAGGTGTTATTAGTGATCAACAAACTCATAAATGAGGATATTTATAGACTAGAACTCGAAACTAGTCGCTTATAGCTATTTGAGGTGCATTTGTTCGGTCGACCACCATACACATGGCTCGGTGGACTAAGCTGCTACTCGAACAAGCTCATTTTTGGCTAGGATGGTCGATTGATATACATTAGGTCTAGTTGACCGAGCTTGATTAGAAAGCCTAGTGTCTCTTTTGCTTTGAAATTTCAGTGTATGAATCATGTAATTCAAAATGATTTCAAAACAACTTAAAAACATTTCTAAGTCTTGAAAATAGATTTTAGCATATAGAACAAGTTTAGAATGAAGTTTCAAGACTTCAAACATATTTTAAACTAAGTTTAAAAGATTTGATATCCAAATTAAAACTTTTGAAATCAAGTTTAAAAACAGGAGATAAAATTAAACTTGACAAAAACTACATGCATACTCTAACATTATACAAGCTTGAAATGAAATAACTATTCTTCATGCCTGTTGATGTCCTTCTTTAATCTTTAAACTCTAGTAATTTGATCTATCTTCACATTGATTTCTTCTGAGTCTTAATGAATTTCTTCCAAATATCTTCAGATGCTAAAATATTATATCTAAATAGCACTACATACTCAAGATAAATTATTAGCAATTAAGCAATTAATTATTTGTTGTCATCAAAACAAAAATAAATATTTTCGTTTGAAATGTTGAAGCCAACAATCTCGCATTTTTTGATAATGACAAACAATTGATTGTTGTAGATAAAATAAGGAGAGAGATATGCTTGAAATAGACAATGAGTATTGCTTAGATATTTCTTACAATATATTTACCTTAAGCTTCCCTTGCTGGAAATAAATCTTTCCTTCAATGTATGCAATGTTTTGGACTTAAGGAAATTTGTTAGAGACATATTCAAATCTAAACAAATTAATCTTAATCTCAATCTCAATGTAATTTATAAAATAAACTTTAACAAAATAAAAAAGGGGCACAGCTCTCTGTGCATCAAATACATCTTCACCCCCTGTTTTAAACAAATTATGCAATCAAAGCAACTAATTGAAAGAAGTCTATATAGTCAAATAAATTAACCATATCTTCTCCCCCTTTGTCATCAATAAAAAGAGAGATAAAATCATATCATTGGACTCATAACCAAACATGAAATGTAAAATTCATAAACCAAAAACCTGAAAATAATACATGATCCAAAATATAAATCCTAAAATGGCCTTAAAATAAAGAAAAAGTGGTCACAAAACATAAAACTTGCTAAAGTAAACAAAAATAGAAAAAAAATAAAAAGAAGTCATGGTGAAGGTGGTTCACGCATATTGAGATGCTGAAGCTCCTAAAAAATACTACACATGGTGTTGTTCAAGTGTGCAAACTGCACGAACGTGGGTGCGATAGTCAGCAAAAGTTTACTCAAAAGTTTGAATCTCAAAACAAGCTGTAGTAAGGAGTGATGAGAAAAAGAGCTAGCTTACGGAACGTGCGGAGGTGCATCTTCTTCCATTGCAAAGTGTTCTTTAGATTGACCAAATTCTTATTGTTCATCCTCATCGGGACGAGGAGTAGCAGCTTTAACCCCTTGGCCATACCAAATACCATTCACTAGTGTACAATCCATTTCCTTAAGTGTTGATTCATTAAAGTAGAAATGGATATTCGGTTCTTGCCTATTGGTATCTTGAGTAAGTGGAACCTCGACATACTCAAAATATGAGTGAGCATCCATCCACAAGGTAATGCATGCCCGATTGTCCACTAGCTGTGTCAATCATGCGATGGAGGATAATATGACAAACATTGACTCTTGTGATTGAAAGGAGACAACAAACAAGTGATATGTTGACTTTGGTGAGTTCATTTTTGTGACCTACTTTAGGAATAAAGTTTGTAGAAATGATGTGGTGAAGAGTATGTGTTCTAAGAGGTAAGTTTTGTGTTGGAGGCTTTAGAGCAAGAATTGTCTCAAAATCATTCATGAGTTGCTAGAATGTGCTAAGCTCAAGGAAAGCAATGCCCAAAGCCTCTAATGATCTCACAAGAATACCTTTATTTTGAATTTGCTCGACTCAAAGACTTAGGATTCAACTTAATAACCTTTCCTTTGAGTTCACAAGTGATGTTAAGGTTGGTAGGGCTTGCATGGGGTTGGGCATAAAAGATTTTAACTAATCTAGGGTATAGACAATATCTAGACTCTACCATAGTTAGTAGCTCTTGACGCTCAAAGAGTACTCTAAGATTCACTGATTGCCATCATTAAAGATTATAATCCTTCCATCCCCAATCTTTTTGTTACTATTTCTCATAATTATGCAAGCCAATCGGATTCAAAGTATTGAGATCATGAATTAATTTTGAATGAAATTCATTGTCGTCAGTAGCTGGTTACTTGTATTTTGCCATGATGATACACCAAGTCCTGCCATTGATAGAGAACACAAAAAGACTGATTGAAAAGTTCAAATTTGGATTCGAGAAGAATAAGGTTGAAAATACATACTAAGGTTCAAATTTTGCATCAAGGCAACATTTTTGGAAGATTTTGAAGAAGATTAGGAAATCTACCACTTTCTCTATGAATTCCGGTCAAGCTAGGAATTCTACTATGAAATCTTCTAATGTTTGGCCTTTTATTGCTTTTCTTGTTACATAGGCGATATCATAGCTACTAAGCTTACTTACCCACTTTAATAGTCATACTTAAGTATCTGACTTCTAAAGTCCCTGTCTGAAGGGATAGTTGCTGAGAACCTCTATCATGTACTCCCAAAAATATTCAGGGAGCTCCTTAATTGTTATGATCAATGCCAGAGCTAATTTTTCCATGCTGGTGTATCTAGTCTCAGCATCTAAGAGGCATTTACTTAGGCAACAAATCAGTAACTAAGCTCAGATTTTTCTCTCACAACAACCGACCTTATTGCATGCTTTGAGATAGTTAAATAAAAAATACAACTTTTCTCCAAGTAGTGCCTTCGATAGAATAGGTGATGGATATTAAATTGCTAAAATGCTTCCTATCACTCCTAAGTCCATTAGAAAGGTCTTGCTTCCCTTAGTGTATTAAAGAAAGGAATGCATTTATCTGTTGCCTGAGATATGAAGTGATTTAAGGCAATGACACACCCAGTAAGTTTTTGGACGTCCTTTCGTTTCTTTTGAAATTTTATGTTGACAAGCGCCTTGATTTTCTCATGATTTGCTTCAATATAGCATTGATTCACCATAATGCCAAGAAACTTTCCTGAGGCTACTCTGAAAGCACACTTTTATGGGGTTCAACTTCATGTTGTATTTTCAAATAATTTTGAATACTTCCCTAAGATTGGTAGTATGTTTATAAGCGTTTTAACCTTTCCCAGCATGTCGTCCACATAGACCTCCATATTTCTATCAATCTAATTTTTGAACATCTTATTCATAAGTCTTTGATATGTAGCTCCAGCATTCTTAAGGTTAAAGGGCACATTCATGTAGAAAAATAGACCTTAATCAGTAATGAAAGTGGTATCTTCTTTGTCAAGCTCGCACATAGGAATCTGGTTATACTTAGAGTATGCATCAATAAAACTCATTAATTCATGACCCGTTGTTGTGTCAACTAGGTAGTCTATTCTTGGTATAAAAAAAAAAAGCTATCCTTGAGGCATACTTTGTTGAGATCAGTAAAATCTATACAAGTACAACATTTACCGTTCGACTTTCTTTTAAAGACGGGGTTGGCAACCCAAGTTGAATAATGAGCTTCTCTGATAATTTTATTCTTTATCAACTTATCCACTTCCTCTCGTAAAGCTTGATACATTTCTCCATTTAATGGCCTTTTTTTTTTGCCTTTTAGTGGGTGTGCTGGGACGATGTTGAGATGATGACATATGACTTGAGGAGATATGCTATTCATATCATCATGTGTCCATGCAAAAACATCAAGATTACTGCTTAAGAATGCAATTAGATCTATGCAGTGCCTCACGCTAAGCTCGGTGCCTATCTTTAATGTCTTGCTCGGGTCATTATCATTTGCCATTATTTCTTCAAAGTCTTCTACTAGCCTTGTAGAGGTTATCTTATCATCCATTCTTAGATCCACATCTATCTCATTTGGTTAGGGTGCCTGATTGACCATCATTATCCTATGCACAAGGAACGCATAGTCTCAGAATGAATCAGAGTATATAGTTTGGGCCTTGTACTGGTCGCCCCTTATCTCTCCTACCTTGTTCTCAATTAGGAATTTTTTCACTTGATGATATATTGAAAGGATGGCTTTTAGAGCTTGTAAGGTTGGTCTCCTAATTATAGTGTTATACTGGGTCCTTCCCTTAACAACTATAAAATTCATTATAGTTGAAGTGTTTGGTTAAGTATCGACAATAACAGAAAGGATGATCATACCTTTTGAAACAATACTATCTCCTATAAAACCATATAGTGGTTATGAGTAAGGTGCCAACTGAGTCCTGGGGATATGCTTTTGGTCCAATGCTCTTGTATAGAGAAGCTTCTATTGTTGATGAAGACCTTGTAAACCTCATGATGGCTGACACCACTAACACATCATTATGGGAGAAGTAGACTTCTCGTGCATCTTTTTCAAAAAAGGTTATCTCCACACCTATTCTTTTTGAGATTTTATGTGGTCTTTTATCAACCTTCTTGTAATTATGGAATGGTCTACCCTTTGCTTCTTGAGCACAATTCTTCTATACTTGTCGCGTGTTTCATCCTAGATAAGGACCACTATGGATAGTTCAAATAACTCCTACGAGTTGTTGGTTATTTCCTCCTTGTAAAGCCAGGTTGTTCTTGTCTTCTTAGACATCGCATTGGCGATTCTCCCTAACATACCTTTGCAAGTAAGCTTCTTTAACAAGATCTTCAATTTTGTCTTTTAGATCGGTACACTCCAAGTAATCGACCTCGTCATGGGATCTATAATGCTTGTTTTGATTTCTTTTCATGAGGCTTTCCTCATCGGTATTGGTCTTCTCAATATATTGCAACCTTGTACCTAGTTATAGATTTCTTGAATACTTGTATTGAGCTCGGTATATGTCTTATACCTTTGGAAGAGACGTCTTTGTCTCTTATCTGCCAGAGCCTGTGCGGCTTGTGAGGCTGGAGGCAAAGCTAGTGGATTATAATTGTTTTGACCATTGTTGTTTTGATTTCCACCAATCCTATTCTTTCTTTTTTCGTTATTCTTTTCTCCATCTTGATTGTGTGCTTGTTGTGCTAGCTGTTAGGTTACCGACATTGTTGACATAGGAGGGTAATATAGGGTACCAGCAACAATCGATAACCGAGTGGCTTCTTTAGGGTTGGTGTACTTCTGAGCCTAAGCGAAGAATTCATGCCATGACAATGGTGGTTTTTTTTATCGAAAGATAACTTAAATACCCTTGTGGTAAACATTCAATGATAGTGGTCAAAGTTGCATTTTCTAAACAATTCTCTACGAACACCATCTCTCTAGGAAAGCGATCAATGGAACATTTTAAAGACTCGATAGGCCCTTACTTCACAACTTGGAGTATTTTTTAGGGCGTTTTTTGCAACCGTCTTCCCATGAACTGTAGGATTAGGGCTTTACACATTTCTTTCCAATACGTGATGCTTTTTGGTCTTAAGTTTTTTGAACCAACATTTGGCTAGCTCACTAAAAGTAGCATCAAAACCATGGCATTTAATGGCGTATAGGGCCCCATGTAGTTTCACGTGAAAGTTGAATAATTATACATGTCGTAGGGGTCCCTGTTACCATGGAAAAGAGGAATATATGGTAGTTTAAGTTTGGGTGGCAAGGGTTCAGCCACACTTCATCAATGAATTGGTTTCAACCAGGGTTATCGAAATTAAGAGTTCAATAACCCTGCCTAGTCTTCCACCTATTTACTTGTTCCACTGGCTTGAGATGCTCCTGAAGACTTATTATCAACCTGTCAGTATCCTAGTTGTCGCTTGACACACATAGATATGGTTCCTAAGATCTCCCTACCTTTGGCCACCGTTTCTCCTATTATTCATTGATCCCGATAGGGCACCTTGCCATAATGCTAGAGATGGCAATCCCTCTAGACCCTAGTTATTTTATGCCCTTTCTCCATCTTAGGCTGTACGTTTCCTCTATGTTATTCTCTACCTACTGCCTCATGACCCTGTTGCCCTTGCTTAGTACGACTACATATCATCAAAATCTCCAGTCCCTTCTTGCAAATTTGTACCATCTCTTAGCACAAGTGGGGGATTGTCGTTAGCCAGAAGTACAAGGTTGTTTAAGGTATTCTCCATGCGTTTAAAGGCACTCATTGAATTTTCATTAGTTTTAGTCAGGGTTTAGATTGGGAAGTGCACATTTGAGTGGTGACATCCGATTTCGATCATCTATCAGAGGAGGTGGAGGAGGTGAAGTATCATTGTCATCCTCATTCTGACCATGATAGGTATTTCCATCATTTTGATTCTTTTTGTTCACTTTAGTACGCTTTCTTGCCATTAAGCCAATTGAGAGAATTTTTTCTTCTAGAAAAAGGCTACAAAATTATTCTACGCCCTCCTGCTAGTGCCAATTATTGATGAGAAAAAATCGTCTAACAAGTAATCTCTCAAACTTCTCACTAAAATAGTCACTCATTGTTAGACATGTATAAACTAAGGAGTAAAAATGTAATATGTTTTTGGAGACATTTTTATCAATAAAGAATGTATTTGTTGCTCATATATCAAATTGTTGTCCTCTTTACGTTCATATTTGTTAGATGCATAAAAAGCAAACAAAAGTTTGAGACTATCGGTCTAAGCCTTTAGAATCAGGCATATGATGGACAAATTATGCAGAAGACATGATTCTAAAGGTGACAGTCTAAATCATTAGATCCGCAATTGAGAGAATAAAGTTGGGCACTTTATTCATTCAAAGATTGTTATTTTGTCTATATTCCTAATGGGAGATGGTTTGTCTTGACCATCGGAGATGGACTTTACGTATAGAAACATTGGAACATTGCCATAGGTGGTGATGCATTGAAATGGGAGATAAAGTGTAATTGATTGGGGTTAATAATTCTGTCTCGGCAAATCAATTCACGTTAGACAATTATATTTGTTGTATCTGAATCTAGAGATGAATAGTGGGCTTGTTGTCTTGACTTATGTCTTTAGATATGCTAAAGGGTGACATCCACAATTTATGTTGGTACGCATGCCAGTATATTGGATACATGACTCTTGACAGTGTAGACTTGTCATTCATAGATACAGAGTCCATATCTCCTCTTTAGGAGTCGTTGATATCCTCTTATATGTATTATCCTGTAATTGAAAAACTAGAACGCTCAACCATTTGGATACATATGTGTAATCAAATGGTATACTATCTTTGGATGGTAAGTTTTCTGATGGTAGATAATGGAATGCAAGAGAAAAATAATCAGAAAGGTAAGATATAATTTGTCCTTAAGCCGAAAATGGATATCTTATGGGGATACGATACATTATATATGTAATGGAGACTTAGCTATTCCGGCTTCGTAATCTATGTAGTTCGATAGTGTAACTTTAAGCTTTTAGTAGAGTAGCGTTAGAGTTGATAATTATGAAATGTATACCTGGGATATTGGGTTTCATAATTAATGGGAGCTTGAGCTATATAAGTCCATTAGGTCCCCTTTGCTAGCTCATATAAATTCCTATAACAATACGACATGCTTTTGTAATAAATTGGTAACTTATGTGAAATTTTTAGATTGGCTGAAATTCGATAAGATTAGATAATTCATGTCTATTTATTGGTTGAATTAATTTTTGTGTAAATTAATTCAAAATAAACTTGTTGAATTATTGAGAATATTCATTTTCCTAGAGATTATCTATATATGCTTGTTTTGATTAGATAACTTCTCTATTGAGTTATTTGAATTAAAACTAAGGCTTTATCCTAAGAATCTCAAGTGGGAAATAAAGATTTGCAAGGATCATTTATCGTAAATTCGGTAGGCTAATCTTTAGGTTCGACCTGCCAATGGAGTAAGTTCAACAAGCCAATCTGCTAGTTCGGTCTGCCGATTGAATGATATCTGATTATGTGTTTTCACATGTTTTTATTAAATATTCATCTAGATTCAAATTTTTGAAGTCTTATTTGATAAGAGCCAAACTTAGAGTCCAACCTCTATAAATAGAGAGTGAGACTTATATGTTATTTAGATTAGTTGAGAAATCAAGAATGTGTACTCTATTCTGTGAGTCTCTAAAACTCCATTAAGAGCTATTGTTCACAAATCATAAACTTTAGTTTTAGCTTTTCTCAATTGGTTGGACTGAGAGTCATTGACAAAAAAACTGTACGACATATGCCCACGCACACTCCAATCGTGGATAGAGAATAGCAAAGAAGACCAGTTAGTTGAGGCTCTTCTTGAATGCCTTTCTCTTCACAGATTACGGGAGCTTTTCGGCAAACAAGGTTTGTAAGATTTGGTTAATTTATGCATATAGCATGTTAAACTTTTGATTTGAAAAATACTCTAATTAAAAATTTTAAAATTTCTGCTGCATATTGTTTTTCCAACAATTGGTATCAAAACCATGGCTTTTACATAAATTTACAAGTTTATGATCATGCTATATGAATAAATTATGTTTTTTGATCTCTCCTATGCTTGATATAATTTTTTAGAGAGTTGGCACTCTAAGGTTTCTTGTATTTTTGTTGTCATGGATTATATGGTGAATGTTTATTAATTAATTATGGTTGATTACATTATTATTTAATTATTAATTAATTAATTAATTAATGCTAGTTATGGTTCCTTAACGGTTAAAATGTGTATCTAGGTTTTTCATGTAATGAGATGGTGGTCTATCATCACCGTCTAAGAATTATTATTTTATTTTAAATTTGTAAGAATTTTGTAATTAAATAATTATTTGGAGAAGATGGATCTAGAAGATTGATGATAGCATTCTATTGGTATTTCCTAAGTCTCCAATTTTATGTTTTTGAATTGTTGAAAATAAAAGTGAAAAACTACATAAAAACTATATTTTCTGGAAGTCATGATATCTGCTTGGTCGGTTGGCCAAACCCTTAGGTTTGGTAGGCCGATGGTCGCAGATCAACAACCCAGACTTGAGGTTCAACAAGCCATCAATAGGGCAGAAATCTGATGGCTTTGGTGATAGGCCAATTTGTCATGACCGACAGCCCGACTTTTAAAATTCTACATGCTGAAAGATCATGACTAGCAGGTCGATCACACAGATGAGCAAGCCGACAAACAGTAGTGAATTTTCAAAAAAGGTGTTTTTTTTTGGTGCAATTTTGATTTTATTTTTGGGACAATTCTAGAAACATTAAATTTGAAAATGACCGGAAATATGGAGTGTTCGATCTATACGGGATTAAACACTTGAAGATGGACATTGCATGAAGAAGGATACAATTTAAAGATTCAAGGATGAAGATCAACTATCCAAGTGAAGTATCATCTTCAACTAAACGAGCTTCTAAAACAAGTAAATCTAATTTACCATTGTTCTTCTTTTCTTTAAGCTCCTGAAGATACTTCTCGCAACTTCTCTTCTAGTGCCCAATTTCACTGTAGTGGAAACTATTTCGTTTAGGCTTCTTTTGCTTTGAGCTATTTTTGTTGTTGTTGCTCTTACTCCTCTTAGGTTGTCCTCCATTCTTAGACTTATTACTTCCTTTAGTTCTCTTCTTCATCTTCATGTTCTTTCATGTAGAAGAAGAAGGTTGAGCTTCTGCAACATTTGCCTCACCTTCTTTAGTCTTTTCTTTCAAATTAGACTTGAAGGTTTGTAGCTCTTTAAGCAATTCAGTCATGTTGTATTTCATCTTGTTCATGAAATAGTTGCTTTTGAACTAAAGGAATGTAGGGGAAAGGTTTCCAAAATCATCCCCACCTGCATGGCTTCATCTATCACTACCACGTTTACCTCAGCCTCATGGAGAAAGTTAACCATGTTGAGAACATGTTCTCTAACCGAAACCCCTGCCTTCATTTTGGCATTCATTACAACCTTAATGGCTTTGTGGCATGCCTTTCAAAAGGTTTGCTAAACATGTCTTACAGAGACTGATGCTTTTGTGCTTCATCCTAAGCACATCAGACATGCCAACAAAAAGGAAACAAGGGCCTTGTTGTTTGCTTCGATTCAATGATCATATGCTTCTCGTACATTACAAGAGGTATTGACAGTAGGCAGTGGAGGACATTCCTCTGTCAGAAAAAACTTATCATTTTCATAGATTAGTACAATATTCAAGTTACTCTTCCACTTGGCAAAATTATCTCAGGTTAATTTTTCATTTGAGAGAATAGCAATGGTTGGATTAGTCATTATTGCTATAGTAAATAAATAAATTACATACATTAAACAGTTGTATAAACATCATAAATATACATTTTGGAATAGTAAACATGATGCATGATGTATATGAAAAAACACATAAAATATTTTACTAATTCCACAATTATTCAATTTTACTAAATAAAGTGCCGCTATAGGGTAGGTCAAATTATTTATAAATTGAATTGAAACATTCTTAATTAATAAATGTACTCAAAATATCTCATATTTTCTATATTTATTGACAATCGTTTATTTTTGGTCAAGATACAATTAACAAATTAATTATATTTTTATGTGTGTAACCTAATTCCAATAACTTAACTCAAAATTATCGTTGTAGGGTAGGTCAATTTTGAAATATATTATAAATCCTATCTCTTGGAAGCCAATCTTGTTATTGATTTAAATGAATACTCTTCATAGGGAGGACAAAATCAAAGCATCGCGAGACACCACCTAAATCTCATGGTGTTGTACTAATGGTGGAGACTGTAGGTTATATTATCATATTACTTTCTTTCACTCATTATTTTAAAATGATGTGTTTTATCTTATAAAAGATCTTATGTTTCATAATTCTAGTAAATAAAACCAACTTTTAATTACTAGGTTATATTTTGTATTAATAGAATCACATTCTATCTACACTTAAATAAATTACTAAATTTTCTAAAAATCTAAATTTATTATGAATTGTTTAACCTACCCAACATTAAACAATTTAAAATTAGATAACTTAGAATTAATATAAATTTTACCAAGTTTTAACTATTAAAACCAAAATCATATTATTTGGTTGATTAATAAAAGAAATTAAAATTCTATAAAACCAACCCAATTAATTTTAATCTCGTTAAATTAATTACATCACATATTAAATATAAAAAAATTTATAAAAAATGAAATACTATATGCAAGTGTATGCATGCCATGTTATAATAACTATAAGTGGGTACCTTTCTAGATGACATGTTATAATGCATGAACATGTTATCATAATCATCACATAAAATACTAACATGAAAATAAAATAAATAATAGATTTTTGACTGGATCTTTTTTCATAAATAAATTACAACCCAAAAAAAATAAGAGAAAAAAATTACAGTGGTCTTATTGTAACAACATATTTCCCAGCTCTATTGAACTCAACTTCACCAAGCAGTTTACGACACGAAAATCTAGTGGGTTACCTTTTAAAAAATTGTTGGCCCAAATTTAAAACACTAGTCGAGCAATTCAATGGGTTATTAAAAATAACCCATTTAGTATCTGCTTCTTCTTCTCCATGATAACAACACGCAGCGTCTCCATGTTTCTTTCTTTCCTTTTTTTTTTTAATTTGAATCACGTGTGAATTGACTCTTTAATAATAGATATCATATATATATATATAATTATTTAAGAAAAACGAAAGCTTTCTTAATAACTATGAACTGACTCTTTAATAATATATATCATATATATATAGATATATAATTATTTAAGAAAAACGAAAGCTTTCTTAGTTATTGTGAATTGACTCTTGAATGTTCCACATATATATATATATATATATATCCATTACTTTATGTTATTCATGTGAAGGTTTATAACTTTGTATAACCTTTTTTTACAACTATACATGTAGATGGAAAGAAAGAGACCAAAATAATAATAATAATAATAGTAAATTACAAAATGCCTATGCCCCTTTACGGGCTTGCACAAATTTGATCTAATCAAATAGAAAAAGCATTACCATTCTAAAAAGACCATATAATTAATGACCAAAAATCCATTTATAAAACAACCATTCGTCACATGAATAAAAATTGCAAAATTGCAAAGTACCCACAAACATCCATCAAGAACATGATCTTATCAAAACAAAATCATGTTAATCAAAATTATATATTTTGTGGCCTACTTTGATGCCATTTGTTAGATTTAAATATAAAATGTAGTAGAAAAGACGGATCATTGACAAGCAAAAATTTTTTAAAAACTTTGTTCATTGAAAATAGCTATATAATTTTAATTAAAATAAGAAAGCTTAGAGAATTTTGATAAACCTCATGAAGACCTATCAAGGTTTCGTAGCTTTCCTCTTTGACACTAGGATCTTCCAAGCCAGACCTCTACACTAATGGAAAGACAAGTGGACGCCAAACTACAAGAATGAATTAACCTCACTCTTTTCTAAATCTATTTTGTACTTAACAAATGAGATAGCAGACCTTTTTTTCAGAGAAAGAACTCTTAGTTTTTTCTCTCTAAGTATTCTATAAAAGTTACATGAAAAAGATATGATAATGAGATAACTGTTATTTCTATCTTTTTATGCAACGCCCCCTTACGGACTTCACAATAATCATTACTTTCATCCTTGTTATCATTATTTATAAGATAAACCATTTAAATTTAAACACAATATGATAATAAAAGAATTAACATGATGATAGTAATAATTCTAATACTAACATAATACACCAATACTATAACATATCCAAAAATTAGCTTCAAATAAATTTTCAACAATTCAAAACATGCATTAGGATTCAAAGACCAAATAAACTCTAATTAACTAAAGTAGTGAGCAACACACAATCACAAAATTTCAATAATTAAAATAAAATTACTTTAATCTCAAAATTTTTATGACAACCTAATAACATATATATATAGACCACAAAAAGTCTCATTAGCAAATAAATTTGTTTAGCCATACAAATAGATCACAAAAACAAGAAGTCTCAAATTCACTGAATAGACAGCCATAAAAACCTATCTTAAAGAAAATTCAAGAACTCATAAAATATTCTTCAACTAATCATGAAATTTTCTAGATCATAACTTAACATATGCATGAATATCTATATAAAATTTTGTTCAAATCAAAGGTCGTTTGCCCTTTAAACATGGACTACACTTTTGTGCAAAATATCAATCAGCAATAGTTTGGTCATGAGTAGCATAGAATGAAAATTTAATATCTCAGCATAGAAAATTCCAAATAACTTGAAACTTTGAGGAATATCACTAACACATACCTAAACATCATACTAAAATTTAAGAGCAAACAAAAATTCGTAGACAAAGTTATGGGGGTTAGATTACAAATGAAGTAAAATTTCAACAATGCTCTAGAATGAGTTTTTTACCTCCCAAACGATTCTTCTCAATTCTCTTGAATTTATTTAAGCGAAAACCCAATATTTCATTCAATTGTTTGTAGAAAAATAAGGGAAAAAAGGGAAGAAAATGTGGAGAAGAAAGAGAGAGTGTCAAAGAAAATTTTAGATAGAGAAAGAATTTTCTTTGGCTAAAAATTAAGAGAATGAAGACTTTAGTGGCTTAGAGATATATCTATAAGTTTATAAAAGAGAAGGGATTAGATAAGTTTAGAAAATCTTAATCCTAATATGATTCAATTTCCCTTTTTTTTTCTTTTTTTTTTTCCGTTTCACGCCATTGCCATGATTCCTTTTTTTTTTTATAATATACATAAACTTCTTTTAATAGTTAAAGTAATATATATGTAGTATATAATATATAATATCATATAATATAAAAATGTAATATAAATATATTATATTATAATATAATATAAAATAATTATAATACATAATTACAATATATAATATAATATAATATACGTAAACTTCTTTTGATAGTTAACGTAACATATATGCAGTATATAATATATAATATAATATAACATAAAATAATTATAATACATAATTACTACATACAACAACAATATTTACTCTATAACCTCAAAAATATTAATTTTCACATTATTCTCCTAGACATTTATATTATTGAACTTCTTAACGCCATAATAAAAAAATGCTACACGTGTAATTATCATAGCATCATAAATGTTATAAAATAAGAAAATATGCAATGAAATTCATGTCATCATCAAGAATATAACTATAGGCATACATAATCCTAGAGTATTATAAAGATTATGAATTTAAGGCAAGTTGAAACTCTTTAAAAAAAAAATAAATATTTTTAAGCTTATCATCACTTTTGACATGAACATCCCGAGCACATCGATCCCACGAGGCTGTCACCTGCGACATTACTAAATATAAAGTTAATTTACTTAATATAAATAATAATAGCACTAAAATATCACATTCAAACGTTAAATTAACATAAGTGTCCATAGAAAAAAATAGCGGCATTACAACTCTCCCCACCTTATAAGAGTTTCGTCCTTGAAACTCAAAACAATTGCAAATACTTGGCCCTCATATCATAGTCATGTTCCCACATGGCTTCTTTTACCCAGTGATTTCGCCACAAAACTTTGACCAAGGGAATTTCTTTATTCCTTAAGATTTTAGTTGTTTTATCTAAAATCTCGGCCGGCTTCTCTTCATAGCTGAGATCTTCTCTTATCTCAATCACTTGTGGTTTGATCACATGTATAGGGTCCGTGACATACTTTTTAAGCATTGAGACATGAAACACATCATGGATAGATGACATCTCCGATGGCAAACTCAACTGATAAGCCACCTTGCCTATCCGCTTCACAATTTCATAGGGTTTGACAAACCTCGGGTTTAGCTTCCCTTTCTTCCCAAATCTCATCACTCCCTTCATTGGTGCAACTTTTAAGAACATAGAATTGCCCACAACAAATTCCAAAGGCCTTCTCCTTTTATTAGCATAACTCTTCTATCGACTTTGAGTAGTCTCGATTCTTTTATGTATTACCTTTACCATCTTTGACGTCTCATTGACAAAATCTGTCTTTTCACTGTCATCGCTTTCCATTATCTTCTTTTCTCTAGCTTCATGCCAACAAATAGGCGATCCACACTTTCGCCCATATAGAGCCTCATAAGGTGCCATTCCAATTGTTGCTTGATAGCTGTTGTTATAAGCAAATTTTGCTAATGGTAACATCTTACACCAACTTGTCTTGTAATCTAGGGTATAGGTGTTGGAAAAATAATACGCAGCGGAATTTTAAAAATTTTAAATCAGAGTATTTTCCAAAACACAAGTTTGACATGCTATATGTATAAATTAACCTAATCTTACTGACCTTGTATACACCAAAAAGCTCCCGAAGTCTGTGTAGAGAATTAACGTTCTAGAAGAGCCTCAACCAACTGTTCTTCTTTGCTATTCTCTATCCACGATCAGAGTGAGTGTGGGCTCACACGTACAGCTCTTCCTCAAGGTGACTCTCCTTCCAATCAATTGAGAGAACCCAAAGCTAGTGTTTGTGATTTGTGAACAAGAGCTCTCAGGGAGTTTCAGATTCTCACTAGTAGAGTATCACTCTTAATCTCTCTATTGATCTGTGAATAACTCATTAGACTTACTTCCTATTTATAGAGGTTGGGTCTAGGATCATTCCTTATCAGATAAGGTCTCCAAAATTTGAAACAAAACCAAATCAGGTCTATATCGGATAAGATACGCGTAAAAACGCGTGGAAACACGTGATTTTTAATTCGCGCATAGGCAGGCTGTACTTTTTCATAGGCAAGCCGAACTTGCTTGATCGGTAGGCCAAACTGTAGAAATAAAAATCACGCGAATCTTTTATTTTTCACCCAAGATTCTATAGGATAAAGCCTCAGTTTTAATTCAAATAACCCAATAGAGAAGTTATCTAATTAAAACAACTTTATCTAGATAATCTCTAAGAAAATAAATAGATTCCCAATAATTCTACAAGTTTATCTTGATTTAATTTATCCAAAATTAAATCAACTGATAAACAGACAAGAATTGTCTGACCCCAATAATTCAACAAGTTTATCTTGAATAAATTTTGTTTACAAAATTAATTCAACCGACAAACAGACATGAATTATTTGATTCTTCCAAATTTTCAACCAATCTAATAAATTGACATAAGTCACCAATTATTGTAAAAGCACGCCGTATCGTTACAGGATTTTGTGAGCTAGCAAAGGGGACCAAATAGACCTATATAGTTCAAGCTCCCGATAATTATGAAACCCAATATCCCAGATATACATTTCATAATTATCAACACCAACGCTATTCCACTAAAAGCTTGGAGCTGCACTCTCGAACTCTATAAAATTATGAAGCTCGTATAGCTAAGTCTCCATGACATATCATAGTGTATCGTATCCCCATAGGATTATCCATAA
>CAMOHE010055303.1:0-55501 GCA_946598075.1 Artocarpus hirsutus
ATATAAATACTATTATAATAATTATAAATATAAAATATAGCTTAATATAAAATATTTTTATTCAATGTTAATATTAATATAAATACTAATATATTATTAAGAATTATATTTTTATTATTATTTATATTCATATCAATATATTATATATTATATACAACATTTTAATATTAATATATTGTTAAATAACAATTCTATGATTATTATAAATTAATATTTTTATATAATATAAAGAAAGTATTATAATGATATAAAATAATAATTATTTAATAATAATGATATTAATAACATTAAATATTCATAGCAATATTAATTTTAAATTATATATAATATTATTTTATTATTTATATTTATATTATTATTATTTAATATTAGTACTAATATATTATATTGAAACATTTAATGTTAATACTATAAATTATTTTATCAATTATACAAGATTCCTATGTACAATCAAACACAATGATGTATTATTCTTAGAAATCTAATAGAAGATTCCTATGTATAACCAAACGTGATAATTTTGGTTCCTGGGAATCATATTCCCTACCATAATTTTCCTCGGAATATGATTCCTATTGATTACTGTATACTAAACGCCCCCTAAAAGATATTTGGGCAAAAATGGTCGCTTTTCTCTTATTTTTTAAGTATATATTCCAACTTTTTTAAAATTAGAGAAATAGCCTATGCAGTCCTCTCTTAATTTACTAATGGGACTAAAATGACTAAAACATCTTTACAACAAGCTTTATTATTTTAATCCTAGCAGTTGTCAAACTTTCAGCAAAGCAAACATGTTCTATCTCAATCCTTCTCTTTCTGTCTCTCTAGGCAATTTTCTCAAAAATCATTGTTGAGTTTTATGAATATATAGCCGTTGAGTTTATCAATGATGTACTACGATACCTCATTGATAAACTATACTTGCAACTAATTTTTGTATTTTCTAATTTGATATATGTAAAGTTTATCACTGATATGTCTAAGTTTATCATTGATGTACTACATTATATCATTAATATATTACAGTTTATCACTAATGTACTTGAGTTTATCACTAACGTACTAGAATACATCATTGTTGTACTTTACCTGATTAATATTTAATAAAGGTTATTTTTTCATTTTGACTTTATAGTTAACGAGGAGAGGCCATTTTCTTAATTTTTAAAGAGTATATGGTTATTTATTTTAAAAAAGTTACCATGTCTAATTTTCTAATGTTTTAAATTTAAAGTTTGTTGGGTATAGCTTCTAATGGAGAGTTTGGAAAAGTAACTTAGACTAATGGTTTGAACTTTGAACAGTGTAAAACTCTCACATGTTACAGTAAAAAGTTACAGTGCAAAGCTCTCATGTGTTACAGTTTTCAAACTTAAACTGGTTGTTTAAACTATTCTCTTAAGATGAATTTTATAAAAAGAAAAATAAATAGATAATAATAAAATAATAAGACCAGGCATTGCAATCACCCCTATCATTATTTGTCCAATGACAATGCATGGCTGGGCTCCCACCAGAGGTTGGCATCATGGGGTGAGATGCTGACGGGGAGAAAATTATAATAGTTGGCGAAAGAAAAAAGAAAAAAAAAACTTAAACCTAGGATTAATGCCCTATTTAGTTCATTGGTTCAAATTATTTTAGTTTGAATTTTTCTAGTTTGAAAAAAAAAATCCGTATTGTGTAGTTCAGACAGTAATCTGAACTACCGTTTGGATGTATAATTTAGGGTAGGTTTGACACACCGTATTGTATTGTATTGTATTGTATTGCATTATATTATATACAAAAAATATAATACAATACGGTATGTCAAACAAGCCTTTAAGTATTTATTTAAACAGGATATCCAATCTGTTTAGATAAGTATTGAAAACTCTAGTTTAAGACATTAAAAACTATTTAATTAAAAAATAAATATAAAATATGTAAAAAGAAGTTATTTAATTAAAAGTAATATAAAATAATAGTGTTAAATTATAAATATAAATATATAGAAGTGAAAACACTTTTTTTTATTGGTTCAAAATGTTAAAATGGAACGAGGGATTTGAACTTTAAATTGGGCAGTTCAGTTCAGTTTGAACTGTCAGTTTAGCTCAAATTAAATTTTTTATTAAACACCAATTTAAACTGTGATGGTCGTTCAAATTGAGCCGAATAGGACTAGACCAGTCAAATAAATAGGATGTAAAGCAAGTTATTTGTGCACGTGTTTTTGGAGTTTCTGCAAAACATAGGAAGTGTGACTGTGATTCCTCCCATAATATTTTGTTGACTTATGAGTTTCTTTTTTTAAATTTATATAGTGGATGTTGGAAAAAAAAGAAGAACAACAAACGGTGGAAACGGACCAATCCAACCAAAACAAAGCAAATTATTTATATTTTTTGAATTATTAGCCTGTTTTGGTTATTTTTTGCTAAGCTTTTTTTTTTTTTTTTGAACGGTTTGAGCTTAGTTTTGCAAGATAATTGAAACTTTAATTTCCACCTTGCTTCATTGTAAAGCTCTCACATATTACAATGTTTAAGTTGCAACTTTAAGTTCTAACTTTGTTTCCAAACGCTCTTTTACTCATTAGTTTTGTGTCCTTAACAATCAAATTGACAAAAACTTTTTTAGGACACAAAACTATTTTTTATAAATTTTCTCAACAATGATTTGTATTGGTTATTGTTGCAAGTTTTAAAACATAGAAAAGTATACTTACAACAATAATTTCACATAGTTTTGTATATTATTTCTATGGATGAAAAGCTTTACCATATTAAAGTCTTTAATGTTGTTATGTTGAAGTTAAATGGCAAAGTTTCAAATCCTAGGAAAAATTTTGCTTAGATGTTGAGCAAGTATGGTTAAAAACAAACTTTTTAGTTTAAAACATTGTAACATGTAAGAGTTTTATACTATAGCAACTTTTAACTTTTTGTTGTAATATATAAAAATTTTATATTATTTGATAATTAAAAAGTTGGCTCTAACTATGTTACTAAATTTCCTGCATGTTTGTATCAAATTTTAAGCCAACTGAGAATAAGTGGTTTGGTTTATTTGATATTTCAAAAACAAAAGCACCAAAATTACAATTTATGATGAGCTTGGAAAAAAGGAGTTTTGTTGTTAATAATAACTTTGCTTTCTAGTTGAAAAGTCCCTGTCCTTTGCACTTGTTTTTTTTTTTTTTAATTGGTAAGCCTAGATGAATTCAAAAGTTTAAAAAAAGAATGTGTATTTTTTGGTGGATATCCAAAACAAAAAATTAATCTATAAGATTTTGCCTTTTAACTACCAAATATGTATAAAAATATATATATGTAACAACATTTAACGATTAAAAACATACATTATAGACATGCCTATTGAAAAAAGGACCAAAAAAGGAACACTCATTAAAATTAGGAAATTTTTTAATAAGAGTCGAAAAAAATATTATTTATAAAATTATGTCTTTTAGTCATCGTGAAACAATCCAACAATTTCAGAACTTACTACATGTCATAATGCTTATAACTGAAAAAGCCTATCAAAATTATTTAAGGGGTGTTTGAAAAAGTGGTAGAAATTAGTGGTTAGAACTATTTTTATTGTAGCATATAAAAACTTTATACTGTAACAATTTTTTTTATTGTTACTATAATATATGAGAGTTTTACATTATTTATAATTAAATTTATGATAAAAATCATAGTTTTTATCACTCAACTAAACATGGGGTTTATAAAATAGTAACAAAGAGGGTGCGCGTGGAGGTCTACGCGGTTGGCGACTGTTGAAGGAGAATGCTAAGCTATATGGAAGGTTTGATAATCCGCAAACCCCGATGTGATTTCGAAGTAAAAACAAATGAAAAAATAACTGGGGTCCACACAAGTCACAGAAGAGGCCCCACCCAAGAAAGAAACCAATGTCTAAAGGGGGGCTCTAAGTAACTAAACGGTCGGCGCCCAGAATACACGTGGGTGTCATCTTAGCATAAGACCAGCCATCGCATCTCAAGTTCCCATTAAAGCTGACACGAGCACATCATTTGCTACCCGCCAATGACTTTTCTTTATCTTTTTTTTTTTTTTCTCAAAAATCTCCTGTCTCCCACCCCATCTTGGTCCTTGGACTACTACGCTTGCTGCCAGCCGCCGTTGCATTTATTTTTATTTTTATTTTGCCTCGAATACCGTGCCTCCACCGCATGGCATTTCTCCGCTCATGTCGCATACAAATTTGTGAACTCTTATGTCTTGTGGCAACGTTTGGCCAATAAGTTCAACCTTAAAAATTTGAACATGAAAAGTGTATAACTCTCCAATGTTATAAAGTAAAATAAAGCAAGTTATAATATAACACTCTCGTATTTAATAATGTTTGAGTTTAGAGTCTGTTTGATAAATAAATTTAAATTATACTGATTTGAATTATTTGGATTTGAGTTGTATGATTTGAATTGCTATCCGAATTGAAGTTTGGATGAGTATTTAAAGTTTTAATTTGAATATAGAATAAAATTAAATTTTGTATTTAAAAAAATAGTGAATTTTTTTTTATTTATTAATAGATCTAATAAAATCTTAATGTTTATGATCTTAAAAAATATGCAATATAAATCTTAATTTATTACTCTTTTCATTAGGAACGCAATGAAAAAATAATCGTCTCAATCGGATATCAAATGAAGAAGTTATGATTTTTTTCCCTCAAATATAGGAGAGATAATTTCAACATTTATTATAGCAAATATATCCAAGTCTCATGAGTTTAGGGGAGTTAAAACTCTTAAAACTTGGATTTAAAAAACTCATTTGATTTTAATTTTGAGGGAAACAAACACGCCCCTAAAGGACTCTAAAGATTTGAATCCAGAGAGTTTACTCGAATACATAAAACAAACAGACTTATTTATTAAACACCCCTTTTGACTCTCCCTATATGTTTTGTTATTTTAATTATTCGATTAATATTTCAACCGATTGATTTGTAACCATGTACGTTAAAAAATTTACAACACATGACGTAAAACTATTTTCAAGCAATAGATTATTGAAAAGTCAATTAAACGGTTAAAATAATAAGGTCTACTAATATAGCCAAAAGACATGTGCCTTCCTAAATTTTACATATAAATTTGGGTTCAATTCACATGTCTCTATTTACCTCTCACATTTTATATTCCTCCAATATTTCATGTCAACAAAAAATTGTGTTGATTAAAACATCATATCATACTATTCAAAGTATGATATAAATTAGAGTAATTTAGTTGAGGTGTTATCATATTATTAAAGGACACAAAATGAAAAGGAAAAAAAGAAACATATGAACACAATCTTGTAATTTTCATATATTTTTCAAAGTAAATTATCTTTTTTCATATTTTTCTTAAGTGATATGATTATCCTTTATTTAACTTAAAGAGAATTTTTTCATGTTAGGAATTGGATAGTCAACAAAAAACATTGTTTAATGGTTTTGATGGAATATATATACTTAAGTTTTCGCAAGATAAGTGTATGCGATTACTTATAGTGTGTTTAGTAGGAGAGATTTTGAAAAAAAAAAGGGTAAAAGGTTGTAGAGGAAGGAGGCGTCTTTTTACAGTCCACTTGGAGGTTAAAGGGAGAGAGGAAGAAGGTGGGACTGCCATTTCCTAGGTCACTCTATATCCCAATTACCCTTAACATTTCGAGGGTGTTTGGGAGTGGTGGGAACCACTCAGTTCCCACCACAAATTCAGTTATAAACCGTAAAAAGCTCTCACATGCTACAGTAACAATAAAAAAAAAACATTGCTACAGTGTAAAACTCTCACATGCTACAGTAAAAGTGATTCTCACCACTGGTTCCCACCATCTTTCCAAACACCCACGAAGAGTCTAGAGGGAGAGTTATTTGCTTTATGTTATAATTGCAATTTTTTTCTTATCTTTCATCCTTTGAATTATTTATTTACCAATATAAATTATATATTTTTATATTCTCTTACATTTCTTATTTATTAAAAAAATCTATTTTGGTGTCTATAAATTATATTTTTCATAAAAAGTTTAATTACTTAGGAGTAAAACTTGAATATTAAAGATGATACTTGAAAAAGTGGCTATAATATTCTCTCTTTTTTTAAGGGAAATAATTATTTACTTTGTGAGGATAATATGAAAATTTTGTAATTTTAATCAATTACTTTCCTCCTTCTTTTTAAAGGTAACTTTCCTCTTTATTTAATACCAAAAAAAAAGAAAAATTACCATTATTATTCCTTTTTGTCATACTAAACTTCACACAAAAAAAAAAAACTACAATTTCATCTTTTCCCTCACACTACCTTTCCCTCTCACCTTATCCATCATTCCACACTTCTCACTACACATAGAAATTTGAAAAAAAAAAAAAAAAAAGAACAGAAGAGAAAAGAAGAGGAGAGAAAAGAAAATAAAAAGAAAAAAAATTATTGTTCCTTTCCTCCTTCGCGTCTAACTTATCATTGAGAGTTCTCCTAAATCCTTTTGTGTTAGTTCTTAATTATAGTTGTTTAACTTTAAAATTTCTCCCAATATATTGGGCTATTAGCTAATTAAAAACTATTAAAACATAATAAAAGTGAAATCGGAAAGAAATTTGTAGGGTTCATGAAAAGGAAGGGAGGCAACACTAGAGAAGACAAAATTTTCACCGTAAAAGTGGAAAATTATGGGGAGCTTTTTGTATCTAGGAAATTATGGAAGCTATGAAAACTTTACTATTACAGATGAAAGGTAAGCTGCCATCTAAAGATAAGACAATGGTTAGCCAAACCATCGTCTAATCTACTGACATAATATATGGTACATATTAACCGTCATCTAATATACAGATGAAGCCTTTTAGAGTCCAAGAAGAACATATTAGATGACGGTTTTTGTAAATAAAAGAGTCATCAAATATGCTATATATAACGGTGGTTTTCACAAGAGCCATCGTTGAAAGTCTCTAAAAAAATAAAAATAAAAATCTTTTTAACCAAAAAATATATCATTGCTAAAATAACAATTTCTTCAAATTTTATTCACAAATTTGACCAATGTGATTCACATTTCATCGAACAACATAACTAATGATTTTCTAAGAAATTTTTTGCTAATTTTTCTTCTCATTTATAATCAACATGTAATACAAATACAATAAACAAAGTTTTAGCTATAAAATCTAACCAGCAAAAGAGGCTTTGAACATGATGGAGAGCAACACTAAAAGATAAATGATTCTAAAGTAAAAGATAAAGGAATTAAGAGAAAAGCATCAAACAAATATCACGGTGAGGTCATGATTGATAGGGATGGAGAACATGGTGACGAGGGAGGATAACCTGTGGACTTGGCTGTGGCAGTCCTGGTGGCAAAGGCAACGACAATGATAGGGATTGAAGGAACTATAATTGTGTAAGAGATAAAAGAATTAAAGAGAAAAACTTTGAGTTTTGAGAGTGTGGAGTTAGAGAGAGAGAGAGAAAGAGTTGGGAGATAAGTAAAAGAGAGAGAGGAATTTTAGAAAGAGAATGGAAAAATTGAAAGTAAAAAAAGAGATTGAGGGGTAAAAAAAAAAAGTAGCTTAGGTTATAGAAGGAATGTGAAAATTTGAACATTTTTAAAAAGCAAATAAGTAGGAAAAACTATGCTTATGTTTGTAAAATTTTTAGATATTAGATGTTGGGTAGCATTTTAATCATTGTCTATTATGCACGTATAGATTTATAAGATACAGAAATCCTCATGTCATATTTTTTCAATTAGACGACGGTTTTTGGTAAACCGATGTCTTGAGACCTCCTATTTCTCCCACTTTCTAATCTACACATTGTTGCAGTGCTTGAGATCTCCAAGCTGGTTGAAGTTTGATATTTAGCAAATAAATACCATCTCATTCATAATCTCAAGTTGCCTTTTACACAATTATGAGAATTTTCGATCTCCTTTTTTTTTTCTTTTTTTTTTGTCTCTTTTGGGAAAAGTTCAAAAAAGAGGAAGTGAAATATCAACACATAGCCACGATAACAAATGAGAGATCGGCGTGGAACCAATTTTTTTTTTCCTTGCGGTTACTAAAACAAATTTGAAGTCAATATTTTATAAAAATAAGTTTGT
Source organism: Artocarpus hirsutus (assembly GCA_946598075.1). Lineage (NCBI taxonomy): Eukaryota > Viridiplantae > Streptophyta > Magnoliopsida > Rosales > Moraceae > Artocarpus > Artocarpus hirsutus. The sequence goes on from CAMOHE010055303.1 coordinate 8,115, forward strand.
AAAGAATTTTTGTGGTGATTGGTTTATAGGTTTAAATTACATATCAAACCATTTTAGTACATTATTTTTCCTTATAAAAAAATTTAAGAGAAATTGGGTTGGATGGCCTTTTTGTAGTTTCCTTAAAATAAATAGCCATAACTTTTTAAAATTAGGCAAATGATAGTTTATCAATGATAAACTAATTTTAACTAATAAACTCGATAAGTTTATTAGTGATAAACTGAGTTTAACGAATAAACTCCTTGAGTTTACCAATATTAAATTCAATGAACTCAAATTTATCAACGATAATCGATTATTTGTTTAATTTTAAAAATTAATGATCATTTATTTTAAAAATACTTTTAAAAAGGCTATTTATCTTTATATCTCAAAATATAAATAGAATAAACTTGTATGACTTCTTTTGACGTAATTCCAGTCAAACGACAACGTGTTTGGCATGGTTCACTATCAAGTTAAAACACAACATTTCTTGTCAAGGAGAGCTTCCAGCCGGACGTTGACACGTGTACAAGAAATAGACACATGGACAAGCTGAAGAAGTCAGCATCAACTCTTCTTCTGTTATTAATACCGAGTTTATGTAATTAGAGAGTATTGTATTTCACTTTCTTAGAGTTCAGAACTAGCGAGAGAAACTGTGAAGAAAGCAATTGTAGAGAGGAAGAAGAAGTGAGAGAGCAATTTGGGATCGAGAAAATCTAGGTAGAAATTAGGCTTTCTCCCTCTAGGTATTTTCTCTGTTAAACTCTAGGCCTTTCACTGAGGATTATTGTTGTAATTCATTTTTTGAGTTTCTAAGTTTAGAGAGTTACGAGGGTGTAATCTAATAGTGGATCGAGCTCTCTAGAATAGCTCAAAAAAGACGTAGGACTTTAGTTCGAATCTCGGTAAATTGTGTCTCTGTTTTCCTGATCTTTGATTCTGTGCTTGTGGTAATTGTTTGGGAATTGCTAGTGTCAGAAACGTGCGAACACTTTCACTTTTTGAAGATGAATTTGCTCCAAAATGGCTAAATAGGGTTTGCAATTTATTAGGTGGTGGAAGAGGAAGAGAGTATGGAGAAAGCCACAGAAGAGGGGGGTATGGAGAGCAGAGTCCACCATGACGTTGGGTCTAACTTTTTGTGTTTTTATTTTTTTTCTAAGTTTTAGGAGGAAAAAAAATCTGGTGGGATATTAGAGTTTTTCTCCTTGCTAAAAAAAAAATTGAATATCTGTTTCTGATTAATTTGCATGTTGACAAGTGAAACTTTATAATCTACTGTTTAAAAAAAACAAGGAAGAGTTTACTTAATTACACCACATCTACTTCTATTTGTTAATATACCCAAAAAATGGAATCAATAATCCTCGTCCATATTTCTTTACTTTCATTTCCAAATGTTTTACCTTTTCTTATTACATTTACTTACAATTTAATAAGTTACATGCCTTAAGTATTGATTAGTGATTATATCATACCAATATTTTTTGTCAAAAAAAAAAAAAACTCCAATATGGCATGATGCAGAAGCCCCTACCGGGAAATAGGATGTCTAGTCCCCGTCCTCTTTCTTCGGTCGACCATTGGTGTTTTATTTTTTTCCTCCCCAGAAAGGAAGTAAATAGAAATAAATCACTATTTCTCCCACTTTCTCCTTGAAAAATCAACAAAATAGAACTTTTTATAGTATGTCATTCATTCATAGGTCAAGTTTATTACCAAATATGTTTAAAAGCACATTACAATAAGGATATATATACGTAAAATTAATAAAACATCCTATAAATACTGCGGTTGAAAACAAAGCTCTTATGCCCCATTATTTTATCTATTAGTGTATTTGAAAATATAATTGAAACTTAAAATTAGAACTTATATAGTGTAGCATGTGAGAGCTTTACACTATAACATAAAAGAGTTTTATACTGTTATAGTTACAACTAATAAGTTTTAATTTTATTGTCAAACAAAGCCTATACATTGTTTGGAAGAACGTTCAACAAAAACACTACGAGAAGATATTTCTTTTTATGAGTCCCTTTTTTGGGTATAAGTTTAATTGTTGACATTGAATAATCAATAAATAAAAAGAAGGAAAGACTAGGAATGCCAGAATATGATAATTCCAAATATAAAAATATCACAGTTAAACGTTTATTTAATTTCTTTTTTATATTCCATATATATATATAAACACGATAATTAATGAGTCAAACGTTTATTCGTCCTTCTTGTTTTAATGTAATATTCGTTCTTATTGATAATATTTTAATAGTGGTCCTTGATAACTTTTAACGCAAGTAAATTTTTGCCTTATTGGACAAAAGGACAAGAACAGTAGGAGGAGTACACCCCAATGAAAAGGACTTTGAAACTTTTTTGATAAAAGTACACGGGCGAATTCTACGATAATTATGGGTAAGAAAGAATATTCTATTTATAATGCCTATTTTAAGCCGTTGGATCTGTTTTAAGTTTGTTGTTAACTTTATATATTTACATATTTTAACGTGATTTTAAACAGATTCCACTACATCAAAATCAACAATTATCCACCTTAAGTTCAAAAAAAAAAAAAAAAAGAAAAAAAACAACAACAATTCTTGGCAGGACTATTGTTGAAAGCTAAATAAAAGATATATATAATTATATTTTTCATAAAAACAATCAGATATTTTTACAATAAGATCTCAATATTGGTAGTGTATTTTTTTTAAAAAAAATATAAAACTGGAAGAACACATTAATTAAAAAAGTAGTTATAAATCACATTGGACAACCAGTGGGGAAGAGAATCCAACCAACAGACGGAAATATCCCCGGAAAGGCCAAGAGCGTCTAAACTACATGAGCTGCCCCATTAATAAAGCGACGGCTAAAAAGGCAAGAATAATCAGTTTCTATGTGTGTGTGTGTATATATATATTCCTAATCTGAACTCCGTAAGGACCTAAAATGGACACTACCTTACTCGCATCACATTTGTCATTGGACAGTTTCCAACCATTATTAATCACAAAATGTAGACCATTCCTCAAAGCATGGTGCTTTGAGGGGGGAAAACGACTCTGTCATGGCATAAAAAGAAAGCACCAAGCATAGCTCCGTTGGCATTGCGAATAACATGTCACGCCCTGAAGTACGGGAAGTGACGTGGTTGATTAATTTAGTTAATTAATTGAAGATTTAGTTAAAACATGGGTTAAGAATTAAGGAATTTATTTACAAAAATGTGAAATTTTTTTTTAAAAAAAAACCTTTTATTTAAAGCGAGCAATTATAATATTCGAACAAATAAGGATAACAAAATAAGCAATAAGGAGATAATAAAAATAATAAAAATATATGATGAGGCGAGAATGGGTCCCATTGACCCACATCTTGTACACACACATAATACTGACAATATTACAATACAACCACAGTCCAAAATAAAAAAGAAAGTTAAGATTTTACATGCCTTGAATTGTTGTACTACAACCTACCTAAATCTTCTACTGGTCGCAAGCCCGGTCAGCGGACTCTTCTTCGATCCTAAGCTGATATCCACCTAAGGGGTAAGATTTTAAAACAAATAAAAAGTGAGCGAAAGGCTCAATAGGACTATATTTTTAAAACATTTTAATTTTGAAAGAAATTTCATCATTCAAATAAATATATAGAAAACAAACTAGAATAAATAAATAAATAGATAAAAATTTAATAAGAGTTTTATCTTACCAAAACAGTTTAATTGGTCGATCAGAAAGAATACCATTTTCCTTTCCTAAGCAAACCATATGTAAATCACTACCGTAATGGCCCAGCAGGATTTCGGGACCTGCCTCCAAGGTCGCACTTTACACGACCCAATCTCTGATATGGCATCATGCCCTTAAATATAATTATGTATATCTTTCTATGATCATTAAAATCTCTTTTTACCAAATATAATCATTTACATTCATTATGAGGTTTATTATAAAAAACCACCTCAATTCTACCATTTATGAAATCAGTCGATAAAAATATATTTTCAACCAATCATTTGAAAACTCTTTGTTAAAAACTCCTTTGAGGCCAAAACATTTAAAACTAGCTACCAAGGAAGGGGTAGAAGTCCTACCTCAATACTTGTATCGGTGTTCCACACCGTAATCCTGGTCCGCTATACGTTAGCTCTGCGGATCCACACACAACCTTAAATGAAAACTAGGTCTATTAGTGTCTAGCGTGAGATATTCTATATTACTAAATCATCTCATGGTGTCCTAGTGTGCTATTTAAGTTTATAAAATCATTTTACAAAGTCAAAATTTAAATCAGGGTTTAAAACGGTGAAAACGAGTGAAAAATTATAAAATTTCACCATGCCCGGTCGGCCTGCTGGTCCCCTAGTTCGGCCGGCCGAACTGCACAGTTTGGTCTGCCGAAAAACCAAGTCCGATCGGCCCAATTTTTCCAGGTTTGGCTTGCTTGTCAGATGAATCTAGCCTGCCGATCTGGAAAAATTTCAGAATTTTTCAGACACTGGAATTTGGCCTCCCAAGCCCAAATCTCCATTTCAACCTGTTTTTCTTAATTCTCAGGCATGGGTATTATCAATACATGATAGAAAAACATAGTAAATTACTTTTTAATGCTTTAAAACAAGTTTTAAAAGAAATTTTTGAAAAAATCCAAAAATAGAAGAAAATAGAGAAAAATAAAAAATCTTGATTTAAATCTGTTTTTGATCAAACAAAGTTTGTATTCTAGTTATTCTAAGTTCCTATAACGTAGATTGAAGGATTTCTAAGCTTAGGAAAGCTTAAATTTCAAAATACCAAGAAATTTGAAAAATTGAAAAAAGTTTTGAAATTTAGAAACTAACCTCGAATCAAGGTTTTAAATCAAGTTTGCGGTCATCCAATCGAGTTCTCGAGCTTCCAATCTACTAACCCAAAGCTTGGGATTGATTTTTGCTTCAAAAATTTTGAGAGAGATTGAGAGAGAAGGAGAGAAACCGTGAGAGGGAAAGAAAGAGAGTGAGAGACCAAGAGAGAGGCGAGAGAGTGAGTGAGGATGAGAGGGAGAGGGTGAGATAAATAGAAAAAGGAGAGGCAAAACCAGTGAAAGAAAATCGTGTATAGCACGCAGTTTTTCAAATGGGACGTGTTTAGTATTTAACAAATTGTTTGTTTTCAATACTTAAAATAATAATTAAAAATAATTAAGAGTAATTAAAAATTATTAAAATAATAAAAAATAACATAAATTTAGAAACTTCACAAAGTGATCAAATCAAATTTAAAATACTCTTTATAGCATACTAATTCACCATTTTATATTCTCATAACACTTAATTAATTACGGGGCGTTACATAACACCACCAGGCGAAAATAAGCTTTTATTAATCACCACCCGAGGCGTCAACAATAAGTTCTAACTTTGAATTCTAACTTTATTTTCAAACACTCTCAAGGTGTTTAGCAAAGTGATTAGAACTGTTAATTAGAATTGTTTTTACTGTAGTATATGAGAGTTTTATACTATAGCAATTTTTTTCTTATTACTGCAGTATATGAGAGCTTTATATTGTTTATAATTAAGAAAGTGATCCGAACTACCACCTGCTAAACACCCTTTCTATATTTGAGAAAAAGAAGCTTGCCTCCCCCAATAAGCCCTCTAAGTCTAAGGTTACTATTATTACGAACCCAACCATTTCTGTCCTTCCATAGAGTCCAAATCAAGGCACAAAACAGTCCCAAATTCATTGCTTTAAACACCTTAACAAGAAATAAATAGAGGCCTACAGCCTGCAAAGATTACCTGATCCCAGGAGTCAACCCATTGGTGCAGACACGAAGAAAGCCAAAGCTTTTTACCCCGATCACATAGCCAAACACAATGAAAAACCTTACGTATTCACACCATAATACGACGCAAATCTATAGTCTATGTTTTTAATTACTAAATCTAACGAAAATCAAATTAAAAGAAAAAAGACATATATATATATATATGTCATTGTCAGTTTTTTATGCAAAGTTTAGAGTCCGTTCAATAAATGGGTTTGAATTATATTGATTTAGATTATTTTGATTTGATTTGTGTGATTTGAATTACAATCCAAATTAACGTTTGGATATGCATTTAAAGGGTTAATGAGAATACAGAATAAAATTGAAATTTATGTTTAGATAAATTGTGAAAAAAGTTTTAAATTTATTAACAAATTTAATGAAATCTTAATATTCATGACCCTATAATGTAATCTTCAAGAATTTCTAATGCATTAAAAATGCAATAAGTTAAGGATTATGTTAAAATAAAAATACAATTAAAGAAAAAAATACGGTATAACAACATGGAAAATTATATAATATTAGAATAATGCAGTATAAAAAAATACATTGTTAAAGTTATGTAGTTAAGGAATGCATTAAAAATGCAATAAGTTAAGGATTATGTTAAAATAAAAATACAGTTAAAGAAAAAAATACGGTATGACAACATGAAAAATTATACAATATTAGAATAATGCAATATAAGAAAGTACATTGATAAAGTTATGTAGTATAAAAATTACATTGCAAAAGTAATGTAATGTAAGAATTAGACTATTTAAGGTTAAGCAGTATAGAAATTAGACTGTTTAAGTTAAAGCAGTATAGGAATAATACTGTTTGGAGAATATGGATGAATAAGGAATGATGTATCAGTATAAAAAATATACCAACAGTATAAGAAAATACTGTTAGTATTAATTTAAACTGTACAAAGTTAGATAATATTGTAATTTCATTATGTGATGGATGAAAATAAGTATGGGAGGTTGTGGAGCCTCGTGAATTGTATGAAAAAGAATATCGACAGTAGAAAAAAAAATATTGTCAATACAATTTTGGACTGCGTAAAAAGTTTTGTGGGACACCTTGGAAGTTTTGATTAGGCCACCAGATTTATTAATGTGCCTCAATCACATTTGGCCACCCAAAGGAACCTACTTGATTACCAAGTTTACTCACCACTTTTTAAAAAAAAAAAAAAGAAAAGAAAGAAAAAAAATAAAAAAAAAGTTGAATTATTTCATGATATAAGAGACCAAAAAAATTTGGTCTCCATGATGCACGTGAAAAAAGAAAGAAAGGAGGAAAGAAAGAAAAGAAGGAAGGAAGGAAGAAAAAAAAATGCTCCATTTTGGCTCTCCAAAACCGTCCCTCCCTAAGGCCATCCTTTCTCAAATTTTAATGTTTTTCAAGCCTCCAAATCATGATTAAAGCAAGCTCTAATGCTTTAGTGTAAAGTTTTGCAACTTGAAAGGTAAATTTCCAAACTTTTTTTAGGATTTTAGTGATTTTTTTTTCAAAGTTATGGATGGTTTTAATGGAATTTTGTCATAGTTTATGACAAAGGAATTTAAGTAAGTTTAATTGCACAATTGGAGGATTAAAAGCTTGGAGGAATTCTTGGTAAGAATTATAAAATCCTAGTCTTTGAAATCAAGTTAAATTTTATGTTTTTATGTATGTCAAGTGCTTGATGAAATGTTTTGGACTATGGCATGTAAGATGGATGTCAAGGCACAATTGTTTTATGTTTTATGTTTTATGTTGATGGTGATGATGATGGAAAGAAGAAAGTAAGGGTTTTGATGAAATTTCAAAAGGGACTATATTGCAAAGAAAAGTGTATTCTTGACAGATTTAAAAATCAACCAAAAAGTCCCCTTAAACGTTCAAATTTCAAGAAAGTTAAAACATAAATGTTATAGAATGCATTAAAATTGTTAGGACAACGCGGACATTGTTCTAAAAATCTGCTCGGTTTAGAAGCTATGAATTTTACAAAATTTTGAGCACAAAATTTCAAGAAATAGAAACCTTATGAAATGTATTAAATTTGACCATGGTGCTTTCGTAAGTTTTATTCCCTATGAAAAACTAAACATTTTGGTATAAAGTGGTGACTTTTGGTTCTAGGGGGAAAAATGTAAATATTTTTGTATTTTGGGCCAAAACCTTAGAATTGTATTAAACAGGGTTTTCACCAAGGAACATTAAGTTTATGCATTTATGTGGGTAGCAAGTAACCATAGGGATTATGTTTTAAAAGGATTCAAAGTTTAATCAAGTAAAGAATAAAAGAAAAAGATATTAATGACAAAATGGTCATTTTATGAAAATTGACCAAAACGGACCCGAAACGCCCGATGCGGGACACGCTCCTTCACAAAAATTTTTTCATAACATGTAAGAAATGGAATGGTAAAGTTAAGCAATGAGTTTTATAAAGTTACAAAATGGACAAAAAAACCCGTTAGGGGTAAAATCATCATTTTTAAGAAAATGACTAAAACAGAGTTGAACACTTTGAACTAGAAAAATGTTCATAGATGGAAAATGTTCCGTAATATGTTAAGTAACAAAATCGCCAGTGAGACGAGAAATTTAACTAACGGATGTTCAAGTAAAAGAAAGGTAACTCGGGGGGTTACAAAGTTAAGTAAAGAAAAAGGTAACCCGATGGATTACAAAGATAAGTAAAAAGAGTGATAACCCTATAGCTTACGAAGTTAAGTAAAGTATACGGTAACTTGGTGGGTTACAAACTTAAAAGTAATGAGGTACAAAGTAAAGGAAGGTAAATCGATAGTATACAAATTAAGTTAAAAGGAAAGAATGGTTCATGTTTGAGTTTTATTATTAATCGAGTAGACTGATAAAGAGAAAGTTAACTAATTAGTCGGGTGTCGTATGATCAAGACACAGAGGCTGATTAATGGAAAGAAAAGGAGTGAAATAGAGAACACTAGAGTGTAGTTCAAGTAAGTTCAGACCATACCTGCAGCATGAAGTAAATAATTTTTAAATGTTTATATATATATATATATATGTTTGCAAATGTGTTTGTAATTGTTATACAAGTTGTTTTTAAAAGTACGTTTGCATTTGTTATGTAAGAAGTTTTACAGTTTAAATCAAGTTTGTAATGTATTTGCAACTATTATGTTAAAGCATGATTGCATTTGATGTGCATAAAGTTTTAAAAGATCAAGTAAAAGTTTGCAACGTGTTTGCAAAAATTATGTTTAAAGCATGTTTTGCATTTTGTTAATGCATAATGTTTTACAGTTTAAATAATTAGTTTTATGTTGCATTTGCTATGCAATAAGTTTCAAAGAAAACAGTTATGATTTGCAAATGTGATTGCATTTGATAAGCTCACTAAAGTTAAAAAAAAGGTAAGAGTAAAGATACTAAAAAGAAAGTGTGATACCAGCCTCCTGGTTATAAGATATTGAAAGTAAAGTTAAAGTTGTAACCTACTAGATGTGAGGTACACAAGTAAAGTAAAAGTTTAACCTCCTAGATGTAAGGTACATGACCTTGGTGTTTGATAGTTTTAAGTCTTCCGCAAGGGAAGCATCATGTTTATTATCTCACGATTAATGATGTTGATGCGAACACTAAAGTAAGATAAGGAAAGTTAAAGAACAAAAATAAAAATTAAAGTAAGAAATTAATGTTCATAAGATACTCATAAATGAATGATCAGAAATGAGCATAAATGAAATCATGCATATTGATCATGCTTGTATAGCTTGTCACGAAATGTTTATATGTTACATTTATGAAAAGCATTTTGAGGACTGTTTTATGTTAAATGTTTATGAAAAACATTTTTTATGTTTTCAAGAAAAGGTTTATGAAAGACGCTTTAAGGAAAAAGTTACAAAAAGATGTTTCATGAAGAATGCTTATGAAAAAAAGTTTCAGAAATACTTTATAAAAAAATATTACACAAAACGTTTCGGAAATGTTTTATAAAAAATGTTTACGAAAAACGTTTTTAGAAATGTTTATGAAAAACATTTATGAAAAGCGCTTTAAGAGAAAGATTTTTATGAGAGAAGTTTTTAAAGCATGTTTAAATAATTTGTGAGATTATGTTTGAACTTATTGAGCTAAAGCTCATTAAAAGTTTTTTCATGTTGTAGGTACTCCTATGGGTAACCAATAGGACCTGCTTGGGGTGCTTGGTGCTGCAGAGGGTAGATGCGAAGATTTAGGTATGGATACCACTACGGTATGCTTCCGCTGTTCGAAAGAAATATTTTTCACTATTTGATATAGTGTTTTCAAAGTTTTAAGATAATCAGAGTTTTAAGATATGTTTTCAAAGTTTAAGTCATATTTTACGAAATGTTTTATATAATTATAAAGCTAAGTTTAAGGCTATGATTTAATAAATGTTTCTTAATAAGTTTTAAAAAAAGATTTGAAACGATTTTAAAGGCAAGTGGTGAACAAGGTCTCAACTTGAATAGCGACAGAGGTCGCAACAGTTTTTAAAAATGTTTTAAAGTATGTTAAAAAGGAAAAAAATTATTTCAGTATTTTTCTTACTAAGTAACTAAGATTGAAGTATAAGGAACAATGTTTAAAGAAAGTTAAGTGACTGTCCAAAAAGGCGGGTCGTCTCATAAAAAATATGTAACATAGATATTGATTTATTGCTCTTTTCATTAGAAACACAAAGAAAGAAGAATAGTCTTAATCAGATATCAAATAAATAAGTCATGATTTTTGTCTTTAAATATAGAAGAGAGAATTTCAGCTTTTATTATAGCAAACATATTCGAGTTCAAAGAATTCGAGGGGAGATAGAACTTTGAAAAATTAGATTTAAAGGATTTATTTTATTTAAATTTTAAGAAAAACAAATATGTATTCAAATGATTCTAAAGATTTGAATCCATAAAATTGACCGAATATGGGAAAGAAACAATCCCTAAATGTTTAAAAAACCTACCTAGAAATTTCTAAACAATATAAAAAGTGTAGTAAATTGCTCGACAAGTCCCTAAACTTTTTAAAAGGTGACTTACTTGTCCACCTTTTTTTTTAGCTCAGTTGATCCCAAATCTCTTAAAAAGGGTGCACAAGGAAGAACTTGATGTCCGTCAATTTAGGGACCATGTACTGTGTATAGAAATGATTTAAAAGGGTGTTTTAGTAAAATAGCAATTGTTTATTATATTTTTAATAAAAACAAAACAAAATTAAAAAAAAAAAAAAGACAATGCAAAAGCAAAAACAAATTTAGATCAACAACAAAAGCAAAATCGCACCCCCTCTAGTGCCAACTAGCCCTAACCGTTGGTCCCACCCTGTTGCAAGCCGCCAACCGCCATTGCCCAGAGCTCTCTTCTTCTTCTCAGATTTCAGCCTCCCATTCCTCTCTCTCCCTCTCTCTTCTGTAAAACCCATAGCCACCACGATTTTCACGAATCAGAGTAAACCTAGCAACCATTACCAATCAACTCAAAGCCATGTTCGATCAGCTTCAATCTTCTTCTTCATCTTCATCTTCTTCTTTTTCTTTTGTTCGGGTTTAAAGTGCTTTTTCTTCTCTTTTTTTCTTTTTTGTTTTTCAGATTTGCTTGGGTCTAATCAGCCCCTCCACAGCACTAGACCCGCTGCCTTCAGCCTAAGATTGATGCCAATCTGGTGCGACCCCCTATGGTGCCGATCCACTCGCATACATTGTGATAACAAAATAGAAAGCAAAAAAAAATCCACCGAATAATCGTCGGAGTCGTTCTTAATTGATCTTCAAAAAGAGTTGAAGACCAAAAAAAAGAGTTTACCCTCTATACAATTTACTTGACAGTAGAACTTAAGACTAGCTTCTGTAATTTTTTAATTATAATTTTACAAATTATTAATTGGCTGTGACTTGTTTGAGCACAATGGGGTTTGGGTTTGGTGAAGGGGATGGTCGCACTTGTCTAGGTACGGAGAGGGGGAGACGAGGGATTCGTGTTGGTCAGGGGGGGAGTCGGAGTTGTCTAGGTTTAAAAGGAAGGTCCGTGTTTAGATGAAGGTGGCATGGGAGGGAGGGACAGTTCGACAAGTCTGTGTATGGTCAAGAGGGAAGCGTTGGGTCTGGGTATGATTAGTGGTGATGGCAGTGGGTCAGGGCATGATTAGCGGTGAACAGATTGGCACCATAGACGATGAAGAAGGAGCCCATCGCCGTTTGTCTAGTAGGAAAAGAAAAGGAGGATTTTTTATTTTTTTGTTTTTAAAAAATATTTGGTAGATTTAGTATGGGATATTTTAGTCAACTCATAATAAATAAGAGTTATCTGCACCGCACGTGACCGCTATAGAAGAGAAAAGTAACGCCCTCCTTCAGGCAAGTTCATACTTTTGCATTTTTTTTTTTTAAGAATTTGTGGTCCGCTGGGCACAAAAAATAAGACCCATAAGTTACCTTTAAAAAAATACAAGGAGTTACCCAATAATTTATTCTAAAAGGAAAATGGAATTCAAGCTTGTGTCTGATGTATTTCAGGAGAGCGACAGAGAAGACACGTACAAAGAAGCCCTCAGAGTTTAGGATGACAACACAATAATAATTTGTGATAACATCATTACGCATTTACGCCTGCCATATCTTCCCGCTCCGCTTCCCGCACGCTTTGATTTTAATTCCTCCAAATATTAAAAAAAAAATGCTCTTATTATTATTAAAATATTATATTAATTTAATATTCGAGAGAGACCCAAAAGCTGTCGGTATATTCCCCGACTGTCTCCCTCCCTATATATAACCCCACAAACCTAACACTCCCTCTCTCTCCTATTTTCTCTGCGTATTTAGTATTATCATCAAACCTTTTGCTGTACTGTTTGAAAGCCCATCCGTCGCCATGGCCATGGACGCACTTCGCCTGCGCAAGACCTCACCGCTCTCCGTAGCCGCCGGTGGAGGATCGGCTCAGCCGGATGCTCCGGCGGTGGCTGTTTCGAAGAAACCGCCGGTGCCGAACTCGAGCGGGGAAACGAAGGAGGCGCATTTCAGAGGCGTGAGGAAGCGGCCGTGGGGCCGGTTCGCCGCCGAGATTCGCGATCCGTGGAAGAAGACGCGCAAGTGGCTCGGCACGTTCGACACGGCGGAGGAGGCGGCTCGTGCCTACGACGAGGCCGCCAGGAGCCTCCGCGGTCCCAAGGCCAAGACCAACTTCGGCCACGGCGGCGGAGGGCTCACCGCTCCGCCGATGCCGATGCCGATTCGGATTCCGTTTCCGACTCCCCCACCGCACTCGCTCGTCGTCAGCAGCGGCGAGTCGTTCGGAGACTGCGTGAGGTTCTGGAGGCAGCCGGCGTATTTTCACGGCGGAGCGCCGCCGCCGGTGGCGCCCATGAGATCGGAATACAAGGGGTACAAGCTCGAGAATGTGGACGTGGTGGTGAGCGAGCACGAGAAGAAGATGAGTAAGGAAAAGAAACCTTTCTTGTTCGATCTGAATCAGCCGGCGCCGCTATTCTGAGCCGGCGGTGGTTGGGGCGACTTTTTTGTGAAGTTTTCAATATTACACTTTTGCCCTCGCACGGTTACTTTTATTACCATTTATACACAGCTTGTTTATCGTGACCAAATGTTAGGGCGGGCTTAGCAACCTGTTTGTCTATTTGTTAGAGGTTCAGTCTTAGGCCGAGTTCGAGAGTTTTTGACTCGGTCGTAACTCGTTTTAAATCTTTGATTTGATAAAGTATCCTTAATTTATGAGTCAAGTCCGAATCAACTGGTTGGATAACCATTGGCACTTTTATTTTCTCATTTCTCAGAAAACCCCTTTTTTTTTTTTTTTTGTTGCTTAAGCATTAAATTCGTTGGAATGACAAAATAGAAGAACAAAATTTGATTAAATGAGAATCTAAACCCTACATGGTAGGTGTAATCTTGGTTAGAGATAAGAATATTAATTAATTAATTAAACAAATTTTGTACAAAGTGAGATTTTGACCATCAAGTGGTGGATTGAAATTTTGACCATCAAAGTAGTGGATTCTTAAAGCATAAATTTTGTTTTGCCAACCTGCCTAAACATTACATGCATCTCTAGCTAATCAATGAAATCTTGGGATAACAGGAACCTTAAAAAAGAGGATATCAAATTAATAAAATTCTTAATTAGGTTCCATTTTATTGTACCCAACAAAATTTATAAAAAAAAAAAAAAATCTTTTGATAAGGTGTGGTGTTGATGTCAGTAACACCTAGCGGGAGGATGGTTTTGGAATTTTTTTTATTGGATATTGAAGTCAAGAAACGCGTTTATTACAATGGAGCAGTAACTTGTAGAGTCCAAATTAATAATCATTAAAAGATTAATTTCATTTTTATGCACTTGAATGTGTCATGACCTTCAAAAAAATGTTTATTATGAAATTTGAAAATTAATAGGGCCTTGGTAACGCAGTCAGAATTAGGAGTTATTGTAGTTTCAACAATTTTTTATTTAAATTTTATAAGAGAAAATGTTATACAAAATTTAATCAAAATTGCATCGTGTAGTTTTAATTATGTTTCTAAACCCTAAATGTCTGACTCTAAAAAAAGACAAATGTCCTCTAAATAGATGTTGCTTAAAAAATGTTCGATAAAATCAACCTTAATTAAAATTTTTAGTTAATATAGTATAAAATTTTTATATATTATAATTAAAAGAAAAATAAATTACAATATAACGTTTACATATATTTCAACTTTTAATTTAAAAATTTTAGTTTTGTTTACGCTTCCCAAACACCCCGTAAACAAATTGAAATATTGAACCATTAAACCAAAACAAAAAAGAAAATCGCTGATTCAGCAATAATTACACCAAAACAAAAGAAGAGAGAGAGAGAGAGAGAGAGAGAGAGAGAGAGAGGGGGTGACGATGGCATTTCGAAGGACCAAAAGGCTGGTTCGATATTAATGTATTGATGGTAGAAAAAGGAGCCGCATCATAGCTGCATTTTTGGTTTGAAACTGTTCATATGCGGCGCCCACCACAGCCCACAGGCACAGGCTTAGAACTCAGAAGTCGTGCACCTCAGAATTCAGGGTTTACTGGAGTGAAGTTGGGAAACTCTAGTCGGGTGTCTGTTTTCTTTGTTTGACCAAGACCAATGCTTGAGAAACATGGAAGCAGAAAAGTGTAACGCCAAATGGTAGCACTCTACAAGCACCACCTCTGCTAAATGAAGAAAGGAATAAAAAAATATGCATAATTGCTCGGCCAAAATTGTTAGGGAACAATAATAGGGGTGTTTGGCAATGGTAGAAACCATTCAATTTTTATCACAAACTCAGTTATAAATAGTAAAAAGTTTTCACATGCTATAGTAACAATAAAAAAAATTACTACAGTGTAAAACTTTCACATGCTACAGTAAAAGTGGTTCCCATCACCCTTCGAAACACTCACATTATAGGCATAAGGAGTGGTGAACACTATATACTAAGGGTGTGTTTGTTTCAAGATTCAAATTATGCTGGATTGAACTTTTTGAGTTTCAAGAAAAAAGTTTGAAAATAGTGGTTTAAACTGAAATCTAAATTGACGTTTGGATGTATAATTGATTTTAAATTTGAAAAATGAATAAAATCTAAATTTATGTTTGGATATGAATTTGACAAATAAGTTTGAACTAAAATATTAAAAAAGGAGTTTCCTAAGTTCGGGTCTTTTGAAATTAAGAGGAGGGGAGGCTAATTTTGAGTTTGGGCTATTATGGGTTCTAATTTAGTTTCAAAATTGTCCAACAAAAAACCTACTCAATTCAAAATTTAAGTTCAAATTGAGTAAGCCCCCAAACAAACAGGCCCTGATAAAGAGTGGGTTATAAAAACTTACGTTCTATTAGTTGTTTTGGTGCTCAACATGGATGTTAACTTCAAGCATTTTTTTAAGTAGTAAGAGGATAGGTGCTGAAAAAAAAAGAAGTCATTATTGTGTTCTCTATAGTTAATTGTAGCTAATAATGTCCTTTACTTTTTTTTAAAAAAAAAACCTTATCATGCCAAGCCAAAATAGTAATAGCAGATCTTTTAACTACTAAACCATAACAATTGAATAAATAGAGTGTTTAACAAAATCAGTTCTAATTAAACTTTTGATTATAATGTAAAGCTCTTATGTGTTACAATAATTAAAAAATAAACTACAATTAAAACTTTCATATGCTATTGTTTTCAATTTAAAAGTTTTAATTCTAACTAGATTTTAAAAACATCCTTTATAATTATTAGGATCCCAAAATATCCAACTTGAGTTCAAAATTTTCTCACAATTTTAAAAATTATCATAGTCTCCTCAAATTAATTTCGTCTATTAGCACACCATCACATTTTTAAATTATGAAAAACAACTGCGTTAAATGTTGATTTGACATGATTATTAATAAAAAAATACATAAATTTTAAAGGTGTTTTAGAAACGTGGTTTGAATAAATTTTGGTTAAGAAATTGTTGCATATATGAGTTTTATATTGCAACTTATTTTTTTTTTAATATTGTAACATATGAGCTTTATAATGTATTAACTAAAAGTTTTGGTTGAAACTAAATTTGTCAAAACATTTATAAAGTGTTTGGTATGGTAGTGAAAACTATTATATATAACTGTTTTTTTTAACATGTTAGAGCTTTATACTGTAGTAATTTTTTTTTATTGTAATATGTGAAAGCTTTACATTATTTATAGCTGAGATAATATTTAAGATCGTTGATTGTCAAATTGCACATCAGCTTTGATACATTAATTTTAGTATTAAAGCAACAACATTGCATACAAATGATCTAAATGAGATCCTAGTCCTAACATTTAGAGAAATCTTTGCCACAAGGAGAAATCTTTCCATTGGTAATAAACGGAAGGAATTGCGACCAAATCAATTCCCAACAATGGAACTCAGTCTCAACTGTCGGTTACATGACACACTGCCCAATAAAAAAATATGATTAGCCTAGCCCCTGGTGGTGAGTTTGAAGTAGCTCCAGGCCTCTTACCCGTTGCAACAACCACCAACTGACCAAAAACTGATGCCCTACATTTCTGACACCAAACCCAATCCTTATTCAACCCCATTTTCATTATTATTATTCATTATTTTTTGCTAGTAACTCCATTCTCATTAATTAATGGGTTTTTTTCTTTTTCTTACTTTTATTCAATTCCAGTTTTCAACAGGGTTGACCACTCTCTAAGTTTCTACCCCTTTCTGTCTCTGGATTTACTTACGTGTCATTTTCCGCTTCTTTCCGTCCTTTCCTTCCCAGCCTTTGGTGGGCCACCGTATAATTGTACGGCTCCCGTTTCTTTTTTTTATGACATCACATACGTTGTGTGACAAAGCATGAGACGACATCATTGACTTTGCCTCTTGACTTGTCCTAGGCCGACTTCAAGCAGGCTTTACTCTGAAATGTGATTTGGGTCTCAAGTGGGCTGAAGGTCATCTTAGCCGGCTATTTCATTGTGGGATCAGCCCAAGTCCCAAGAGTGGGAATTTGGAGATAATTAGGACGGATCCCATTGTAAATTGAATTAGTAAAAAAAACCCACACAATTTTTGCTGCAGTGGTTAAAAAAACAAAGAAAGTAATTGTATGGATTAAAATACCTTAAATTTGTTTGGGGTGTTTTTAATTTCTCTCTCTTCTCACTTGTCATCTCAAGCCCAGATTCATGTTCTACGACGCTTGTATATATTTATTATTTACTAAATAGATGTTTTTTGTGGTGAATTTGGTATTTACATGGTAAATTTGTAATTTACCACACTCATCATTTGGCATTTACATGGTAAATTTGTAATTTACAACACTCATCTTAATAACTAACACACATCTATTATGTGCAACTTGTAAATTTAAAATTCACCTAGTAAATTCATAATTTACCACATTTATTTTAACTAAGACATGTGCATTATATGTAACTTATAAATTTAGAATTTACATTGTAAATTTGTAATTTATTGGTCAACTATTGATGTTGAAATTTAAAATAGAACATGATTATCTTAATTTATTACATTTATCTTAACTATGTGCAACTTGTAAATTCAGATTTTACGTGACAAATTTGTAACTTACGACACTTATTTTAACTAAGACAAATACATTATGTGTAACTTGTACATTCAAAATTTAAATAGTAGATTCGTAATTTACTTGTTAACTATTGACATTGATTTACATAATTTGCCTTTAGAGAAGGAGCAATTTAGAAAGTACATTAAATAAACTAATGTGACTGAGTGATATTTTCTTAAATAGTTTTTTTTCTTGTGGCAAATTTCAATCTAAGCCCCTATTTGTGGCATATATGTAAGGAGCTCGGGAATTTGCAACAAATAGGCCTTATCATAACACAATTAGGAAATAAATAGCACATTTTAAAGGATTAGAAATGGGAGAAAGAAAAGATTATAGCCCACAATAAAATTGAAATAAAAATAGAATGGCCAAAACTTTTATTAAGTTAGTAAATAGCATTTACTAGTCAATTTTGAATTTTCTAACAAAAAAATTACCTAAAATACCCAAACACACTTTCTCTTGTCTCCCTCCTCTTCTATCTCCCAACTCTAGCGATGACTCCGCTCCCCGCATGACTCCAGTGACCTCTTCTTACATGACTTCGGCGACGACGTTGCTCCCCACATGACTCTAGGAACGACACTGCTCTTCGGCAACCTCTCGCGACTCCGACGTTTACTCCTTGCGCGACTCTAGTGCTTGCTTCCCGTACTACTTCGGTGACGAAGCTGCTCCATCTGCCACCATCTCTGTCGATGGCGTCCTTGTTCTCCCTGAGCATCTCATTCTCCATTGACGGTGAAGGTTGATGGCATCTTGGAAATCTTCAAGAAGGATCTTTTGCAGATCTCCATTGATCCGTTGCAAAACAAGATCTCCATTTAATAGGACATGATGTTGACAAAATGGAAGGAAAGGCATAAAAGCCTTTTCACTAACCTATTAAATATCAACATGAGAGAAAATGTGCTACTTTCTTTATTGAATTAATCGCGTAATTATATCTTTAAGATTTTATTATTTTTTAATTTATTTTTCTGTTTTTTAAAACTAGAAATATATGCTTTGAATTTGAAAAACTTGTTTCAATTTTATCCCTTGTAGACTTTTTTAACTTAAAAACCATAAAGATAAGATAAAAATACATTTGATTAAACCTAATTTGTTTATGACGAATATGTTTCTTCTTGAGAAAAATTTAAAAATATATTTTAAAATTTAAAAAGTCATAAAATTTAAGATCTTTTTTAAAATTTGATGTTTTGTTTAGGATTTTTTATGTTTTTAATATATAAAATATTTATCATAACCATTTAAGAGTAATCGTGTTTTGTTCAATTTTTCTATTTATGAGGATGAAATTAAAATAAGTTTTTAAAATTTCAAGAATACTTTCGTAGTTTTTAAAAGCAAACGAACAAATTGAGAATTAGTTTAAACTAGGAGGTACAATTGTATAATTAACCAATTCTTTATTTTTAAAATGGTGCGCTAATTTTTCTGTTTGTTTCAAATTGAGTGACAAGAAATTAATAGGAATATTTTGTTTTGAATATTTTATAATTTTATTCTTTAATTCTCAAACTCTATGGACTCGTTTAATAGTATTTTCAAGATGGTTTTGTTTTTAGAAATAAGAATAATTAGAAAATAGTGCTGGGGTGTTTTAAAATTGTTGCCTAAAAAATGCAAAAACATTTCCAAAATAGAAAAAATAGCAAAAATTTTCAAAAAAGGATAAAAAAACCTATTTACCTTTATTCCATTATTAATTCGTCCTATTTCTCTCATTGCCCTAAAAAAAGTTGGGTTATGGTAACAGAATAAGAATAAGGCGTGAGAACTTGAAAAGTAGAGAGTTTTTCACGGATAATTGGACAGTGAAATTGAAAAGGAAAGGAAAAAGGTAGAAATGTTAGTCAAAAAAGAGAAGCCGAATAATTATACTTGGGAAACATTTTCTCGCGTTGGAAAAAAATTAAGAAACCTTACTTGTGAGAACCCTGAAAAAGTTTAATATTCTTTGATTTTTTTTGGGTTAATAAGTCACAATATTCTCTGTTTCACTTTGTATTATTTACTTTGAATGGGTGGTCCTGATTAGGCGTTCCTAATTCTATAACTAATAGTGATAATTAACCCTCTATTAGGTACTATTACTTGTGTTAATCAGAGGTTTAGAAATTGTTGCAGCAACCATAATTACTCCCTTTGAAACCTTTTTAAGTCTAAAACCTCATTCAACCATTAGGTGGCTAGGCTAATGTGACTTCCATTTCACGTAATTGACTTCAAATTCTCATTTTTTCTAACAATCTTCGACTCAAGAATAATTTTTTTTTTAATTCCCCTAAATCTTTACTTTGATTGGGTCTGGTTGATGAAAAAGATAGAAACCCAATCATTTTCACTATAAGAATGTCTAGTAACGTACACAAGAAACTTTTTTTTATTCTCTCTTTCAAGTATTTGAAATATGCAATTTTTACAACAACCCAAGAAGGCATTCATTCAACCAAGCAGGTTCTCAGCCATAACGCCTTTACATAACGGTTATAATTAACTCAGGGCATGACTTGAAATAAAAAAATTCTCACCAATAAGACGAAAGGGAGGGCAGGGAATTTAAGAGAAAAACATGGAATTGGACCCAGAAGAATAATTATGGGACTCCCAACGGAGGAATAATACTATACCTAAAGGTTGTGGGATTATTGCTTATGTTGTTGGTCCCCTTCATTATTGTCTTCCCTTGTTTGAGAAGACTTTTTTGTGACTTTGACAAGGAAGAATATCTCCTGCGAAAAAATAAAAGTTGAAAAGAAACTACCAAATCTTGAAACAAAGTTATTTTGGCTACAAAAAGGCTCTATTGGCTGGACTCGCCACATAGCTTTTAATCTTCTTTTTTTCTTTTTTCTTTTCTTTTCCCTTGCCAACCCTTTGTAGTAAATTGATAAATTGTTCACCACCAAGAATTTGAGAAACAGAAGAATTTAATACACATTGACAAAACAAAATCGTACCAGACCCAATTCATAGTTGCAGGCCAAATCAACATGCTTCAACATAAATAGTCATTAAACATTGCAGCCCACATTCATAGGAAAGTCCAAACCTTTGAAGGAGACACTTAAATCCCACCACTTACCTACTAAAAGGAACCAATAACATGAGCTAATATGTCCAAATTTGGAAAGATGAGCAAAAAATAAAGTCTAAATTTGGAAAGATTGGGAGTACAACCTTCCTTTTCTTTAGAATGCCATTCTTTCAACATCTCACCTTTCCAAGTTATATTAATACGTTTATGTTCCAGACCTAAATTTAGCAAGCAATTCAAATAATTACTGTGAATGGACTGAACTCTTGCGCCTAGAGTTACCAAGAAATTCAAAGGAGTCTAAATCCCACGTATGAATAAAACCAGTCGGATAAGGAGCGGGGCCTAACACCGAAAGAAAACTCTTGGCAACGTAGTCATAATTGAAAACTATAACTTTACCAAAAAAAGGGATGGCATTCCAAGGAAAACTAAAAGCATTGCTTGCTTAAGTGATGGAAGAGTTCTTACAGTTAATTTTACACCACCCCAATTCTATTAAAGACTTTTTCACTCACTCCACCACAAGGCGGCTCTCAGCCCGTCTTTTCCAACTGGCTAACAGAAAACTAAAAAAGGCTTGAAGAGCCAATGCCTTAAAAGGCACCAAAAAAAAAAAAAAAAAGATGAAAAACAAAATGCCCCACCTTATATCCCCACGCCCCCACCATGCAAAATATGTACAGAAGCATCTCAAGCCAATCATAGATATTGAGTTTTCATAAGCTGTTGCAGTTGGCGTTTTCTCATTGTGAAGCTCCTACATAAAAGGTTAGGTGTTTGCAGACTGAGGTTGTATCCTGGGGTGATTATGTTCTCCTTCATAGGTCACAGTAAGCATGGAAGGGTCTTCCAAGCACCGCTCAACATGCTTCCTCGCCGGACAACCTCTCATGCTGCTACATTTGTAGTATCCCCTGAACAAGTTTAACCAGAAATAATTAGATTTATTAGCTAAAAACAAAGTTATACAATGGTGATTCTATCTTCACTCACGCAGCTCCATATCTAAGAAGAGAATAACATCAGAATAAAAATTTTTACAACCGTTAGAACGAAAAAGAAAACTTTTGTTCCCCTCTTTTCTGTAACATTTTAAAGCAAGAAACCAACATGAATAGAAACTTCCACACTTATAAACAGAATGTTTTTCAATCCGTTGTCTAAAGTACTAAGATCGAATCTAAATACCAAGGAACAGCACTTATTACAATTCCAGAGAGAGCTATTGCAAATCACATACATGGACATTTAAAGCACCGTATAAACCATAAAATTTTAATTATTGCTATCAGGCAATAAAGGGAAGGGATGAAAAGAAACAAAGGGAAGACCAGTCTCCACAAAAAAAAAAAGAAAGAAACAAATATCATAACTGATGTATATAGTAATTCAATCTTTAAGCACAATATCTATACAAATTTTATGTGGGAAGATTCTAATTGCCCGCCAATCGCAAGATTTGTAAAGAATAACAAATTCAGACTCTTGAATGATACCACAAACGTAGCAAATATGGAAATACAAGTTAAGCTTTAAAAGAAATCTTCAAATTCATTTCAAAATTATTTATACCTAGGATGAGGAGAGCCCTTGATTGGCTTCTGGCCGTACTTCCTCCATGAATAATCATCAGGAGGGATATCTGCAAGCTTGTTACTAATTGCCGGCACCTTGACTGATCTTTTCACCCTATGTTTTCTGGCAACACAGAATAACAAATTAAAATTAGAAAAAAAAAATCTAGCTTCTACTTTCATAGAAGGAAATTATAATAGCTTTTACAAGAAAACTGAATAGAACACACAAGGAAACAAATCCAACCTCTTCTTTGAGCAGTGGCATCTACCAGTGCTGCCACATTTCACACTCCCATCCTCTCCCCTCAGGGAACACTTCCTCTTGTGCTGCGAATTCTGGTCTGACGAGCGAGGGGCGCCGATCAGATGGAAGGCAGTGTTGCCGTCCAAGTTCGCCACACTTCCATCAATACTCAAGGAGGAAATGAAGGACCTAGTAGACGACATTGTCGGCGTGCAACTAGAGCTATCGAAATTCAGGTTTATCCCGCTGTTGTTACTCTTCCGCAACAAAATTTCGGCTTGCTGCTGCTTCATCTGCTGCTGCTGCTGCTGATGATGATGATGAAGCAACAGCCTCTGCTGATGCTGCTGCTGCTGCTGCTGTTGCTGGTGAAGGAATTGATAGTGTGCTGCTGGGTTTGCTTGTTGGAAAATTTGAATTGGGTTTTTCCCACTAGAGCTAAGCTCCACAGAAGGGTTTCCTAAGCACAAGGAGCTTTTGACATTTGAGCCCATTTCTTGAAGTGGGTTTTCAGGAAAACTAGATTGAAGAAAGTGAGGAGTAGATTTGACGGAAGATGCATGATGAAGGTCTGTACCAGAAGTTCTAGAATTAGGGTTGTCCAAGAGGATGCTTTGGGGTAAAGGGATTGGGAGTTTCTTAAGCTTTCGGACTCTGGCATGACCTAAACCAGTGTTCAGAAGAGAAACAACTCTTTTAAACCTAAACACAGCCTCCCCAGTTTCCACCGCTAAATTCCGACGCTGAACTTGATCTTGGGCCTGCTGAGACAAAAGACTCAAAACTCTATGGCAGCTCTCTACGGCTGCTTTGTTTGCTTCTTCAACTTCCTCCATATTTAGCCCTCAACAAAGAAAAATAACCCCAAAAAAAAATCCCTAATTCTTCCAAACTAAAAAAAAAAAAAAACTTAATCTTAACAAACCATAGCAAAGGACATAAAAAGAAACACTCAAATATGTGCTTCAACCATAGTACAAATTTCCACCAAATAAATGCCCCCAAAAAAACCAATCTTTTATGGTTTTTTTTACCTTTTCAGCTCAACTTCGAAGAACTTCAGCTTTAGAAAAGTTACAGTTAAGAACAAAAACAGCAGAGTCTGCGAAAGCAAGATAGAGATCACAAATTTCTTTGTAAACAAAAGAGGAAAAAAAGAAAAGAAAACCCGAAAGAGAAAGAGTGGATTGAATTTCGAGAGAGGGAATTGGGAAGAAAAGCAGGAAAGAAGAAGAGGAGAGACCTTTCGTTGGAGTTGGTGCTGTCAAACCCTAGATTCGGCCTCGTCCTCCATGATTTAGAGAGATTGAGGAAAGGTGTGAAAGAGAAGACTTCGCTTCGTTTCTTGGCTTCAGAAGAAAATCCACGCACCACCACCCCTCGCACCCATAAGAATACAAAGTCCCCATCTTTTATTTTTTTTATAATTTAATTAATACACAAATTTCTGTACGGAGAGAAGAGAAATTTTCTCTTTTTTATTTATTAAAAATTAAAAAAGAGGAGAGAGAGAGAGAGAGAGAGAGAGAGAGAGAGAGAGAGAGAATAGGGAATTTAAATTAGGAAAAAATGGAGCAGGGGAGAGAGGAACTCAGAAATGGCACGAAACTGCCGTCTACGTCACAGATTTGAAGGTGGGCCCCACCAAAGACCTCTGTTGTTCTTTTTCTTCTCTCAATTCAACCGTTCCTTTTTTTTTTTACTTTTTTCTTTTTACCAAAAATTAAAAAAAAAATTTGAAATTGAAATCCCTTCTGGCAGAGGAGAGAGAGGGAAATGAAATACTCACACCCAGCTAAGCTTGAGTTTTACCAGTTCCCAGATACTGTTGTGGGCTTCGTTTCTTGCGGTCATTGGCTTGCTTGAAAGGTTTTTTTGTTGGTTTTTTTTTTTCCCGGTTCATAAGTGACCAAAACCACTTAAAAAAAAAAAAGTATAAAATGTTTGCCAGACTGGTTTCAATCTATTATAAAAATAAGTATAAAATGTTTGCCAAGCTGATTTAAAGTGAAAAAACAAGCTTAGGTGGTGTTTGGGGGGTGAGAACCAGTAGTTTTCACTACAAACTTAGTTATAAACAGTAAAAAGCTCTCATATGCTACAGTATCAATAAAAAAAATTGCTACAGTGTAAAACTCTCATATGCTACAATAAAAATGGTTCTCACCACTAGTTCTCATCATCTTTTCAAAAACCCACTTAGTGTGTTTGGCAACTTATTGAAAATTGAAACGATTTTATCATTGTATATAAAAGCTTTATACGGTAGCATATTTTTACTTTACATTATAAGATGTAAAAGTTTTATACTATAATAGTTTTAACTATATTTAAGTATTATAACATGTATAAGCTTTACGTTTTAACTCTTTTTTACTTTATACTGTAGATATAAAAAGCTTTATATCATAAATGATTCAAACTGATGCGTTAAACTGGCCTAAGAAACATGCTAGTAAGAAAATCAGGTGGTTTTATTTTTTGTTTTTTAAGAAAAAACGGACAAATACAAGTGGTGGAGTCACTGTGAGCATGAACAAGGCATTTGCATATGTTACACTTGTATTTGGCAATTGCAGTGACCCTTGTGGACTTTGGAGGTTATATGCCGTGGTACATGGGCTCCTAATTTGACCTTGTAACTGAAAATATATATACATCTATATATGTAATTTTTAGTTTCTTCTTCTTCTTTTTTTTCCTTATCATCGTGGGAGGTCATTAAAAGTTCCTAACAAAATATCAAGTACAAAAATTAATTATGTAACAAGTAGTTAAAGCTCTCACATAATTATTGAAATCAGTAACAAAATCTATGCGTTACATTATTAATGTATGTATTTTTTATGATCTCTCTTGCAGTCCTAAAAACCAATAATATTGTTTATTTGAAAGAGCCATGTATGTGGTGTATTTGACAAAATTATATATGTAGGTTTCGTTTGGTAAATAGATTTAAATTAGTGATTTAATTTGAGTTAGTGTGATTTGAATTAGGATTTGAGTTAGTAATTTGAATTGACGTTTAGATGTGTATTTAAGTTTTAATCGAGTATGAAATAAAATTGAAATTTGTGTTTGGAGAGATGGTGAAGATAGTTTTTGATTTATTAATAAATCAAATAAAATCTTAATGTTAATGATCTTAAAAAATATACAATATGGATCTTGATTTATTCCTCTCTTTATTAAGAATATAGTGAAAAAAGAATAATCTCAATTGGATACCAAATAAAGAAGTTATGATTTTTTTCCTTAAATATAGGTAAGAGAATTTTGGTTTTTACTGTAGCAAAGATATCCGAGTATTAAAAGTTTAAGTGAGAATGAGAACTTTGAAAACTTAGATTCTTGATACTCAAATGATTCTGATTTTAGAAAAAACAAGCACATATCTAAAAGATTTTTTATACTTGAATTCAAATTTAAGTCTATTGAGTTCAAAAAAATATGAAACAAACATATATGTAGTAATTAGGTGGGTCTTTTTGGTTTTCTTATATTAAAACTTGTTACACATATTATCCTTTAAGTCATTTCAATCAAACATATTAGTGACTTTAATCTATTATTCGAATTGAGTCAATATATGCGCTGTGTCTTTTGCATTTAAATCAATGCTTATACTATTATAATTTAAAATACAATATCTATTTTTTAAAACAATTGTGTACTTTTAAAAAATTTGTTTTAGTTTTTCTTTTATATTAGAAACAATACGGCACTATGGTGAGATTCTAACATATTTTTTTAAAAAAATTACACTGAATAATCTTATCCGATATGCAGTTAAAAAAAAAATCTTATTCCATATTTATAGGCCATGCATCCATCAATAATTATAATCAAAATAATACTTCCAAACCAAATTTATTACTTTTGCCAGACAAAGTACAAAGTTTTAATTGAAGATGCCGCTTATTTACAACAAAAAGAATTTGTTTAATATCAAAGGTGGTTAGCCCATCAATGTTTTAAAAAAAAAAAAAAGAAAGAAAGAAAAAGCTTTATGACTTTCGACTACCACCCCAATTCTTTTGTTTTTACTTTTCTTTCTTGGTTTGTCTTCAAGATAAATGGGGAGCTCATTTTAAAGACATGAAATATTGGGATGTCACCAGAACAAGAAAATTGCGTACTTTGATTAATTTTGTCATTCTTTCTTTCCTCCTTTTTCTCTTCCGTTCCCCAAGAAATTGATTTCGCATGTTATTTAATCACTTATATTTAATACACCATATTATATTACATTATATCATATTATATTATATTTAATATAATATAATATAATATAATATAATATAGTGTGTCATATATATATATATATATGCATGATGAAAACCCATTAAAAGTCAAAGTAATTGATGATTGAGAATATTTATACGGGCGACAAGGCAAAACGAAAGTCGTTGGCAATAAAAGACCATGGAGGAAAAATAATAATAAGACAATAGATATAATATATGTAATAATAAAGTTGGCAAGGAGTATGCTAAAACAAAAAATAATAAGAAAAAATTATAAAAGAAAATATTAATAATAATATAATGTAGAAAACGAAACCCACTAAGGCACACTTGGTTTTACTTTGCTTTGAAGTATCTTTCCCTCTGTGTCTGCGCGGCTTTATCAAAATATCCGTCAAGGTGGGACCCACGCGCTCAGACCAGAACTCGTGAGCATCCTATATAGCCGTTGCGTTAGGAAACCAATTGCTTTAAGCCACGTGGAAATTTGCTTCTTAAAGTTTGACACGTACCCAACTGTTGTTTGACTGCCAATTTCTGGCCTTTACTATCCTGCGCCGGGTGGCGCACTGTTAGTGTGGCGACTGACAGGGTGCGGGCCCCGGTGGGTCCCACCACCGTTGACTTGGCTATCATCTCGCTTTCTCTCTCCACCCACAACTCCGAAAGTAGCGTAATCAGGCACTTTAAATACCTAATTATGTTTAGTAGATAAAGGAATTGATTGTAACTTATGAATCATGTAATTATTTAAGTTGGCATGTGAAATGACCAAAATAACCTTAACGAAAAATAACCCTCGTATAGTCAACGGTGTTCTCTTTGGAATTTTGCAAGGAATCAAGATAGATAAATCATCTCACTATTAAAGGAGAATAATGTAATTATGACCCACACAAGTTAAATTAATTAGCATGACCACCGTCCTTTTAAAAACACTCTATGCCAAAAAATAAACTCTAAATAAAATAACAAAACAAAGCACAGAACAGAAGAAAGTGTATATATATTTCATAGGGGTTTAGAAAAATAGTTTTAAAAATCAGTTTTGATTTAAGAATTAGAGTTTGTGAGAATTTTACATTGTAATTTTTTGTTGTAATATATAAGAGTTTTACATCATCTATAATTTAAACTATTGGTTTGAATTACTTTTCAAACACCTTATTAGACTTAAAAAAAAAACCAGTAATAACATTTTTTTAAAGCAAAGAGCTCTTATTCGAGTAGAGTATGATTTTTTTATTCATTAGCTTGGATAGTTCCAAACTTGAGATTTTAGTTTAAACAATACCCAATACAAATGAAAAGAAAAATAATGTGAAAAAAAGGAGAGCCAAAATTGTTTCGTCTAGTGAATGTTCTTATCAAACAATAAAAAGGAATATAATTAAATAATAGGGCGATACAAACACCGTATTAATAGTACATGTTGCGAACTGAATATATTTTTATTACGTTACTTCAAATTTTGTATTTTAATATGATGTAGCAGAAAAATAATTATACTGTGACTTTAAGCGTTTTATTTATTTATTTGTTTATTTTTGGTATTATACTACATAATTCTGAACAAGAAAAAAATGGGTTTTTCCCCCTGGCAAAATAGTGCAACCACAGGTCTTGAAGTACTTTTGATACCGCGTGGTTGATAAAATTTTTGGACGAGCATGAATGCAAGCAGTAGCACACATCATAAGAAATATATATGCCATATTTGGGGGGTGTTTGAAAAGTGGTGGAAACCAATAGTGAGAATCATTTTTATTATAATATGTGAAAATTTTACACTGTAGTAATTTTTTTTATTGTTATTGTAACATGTAAGAGCTTTATACTATTTATAACTGAGTTTATGGTAGGAACCAGTTCCCACCACTTTACCAAACACCTTGTTCATTCTCTAATTGGACCCACTTAAAGCTTGAGCTGAGCAGAGCTATCCGTTTTTTTATATTTTTTTTTTCTCGAATTTTGGGGGCCTAGATGCAAACAAAATTTGCAATCAACAACTAGGTGGTTAGATAATTTTCCTAATGCTAGGATAGCAGATATGTCATTGTCAATGCAAATAGTAGACGAGATTGGGGAAAAGGAAATAAAGAAACTTGGAGGACCTTTAAGATGCTAATCCTACATCAAATAGTTACAAAAGAAAGAAAAAATGAATAAGATCCCAATGTTGGCTGTTGGGGTATAAATTTATAAAGAAAAAATAGATAATTTATTTTCATTTGGAGCTAAATAAAGTCAGCATTGCATGCCCCATGCACTGCTTGTCAAGTTAGAAAGATATTCTATAGGTGGCCCATGAAGTTGGAGCAAACACTCCACAAAATAATTGAATTACTGTAGCTTATAAAAAAATTTTGACTGTTAATTTTGTTGTTCTTGGTATTATTATTATTATTATTTGAACAGGAGAAATTAACTCTTGAAGATTTTATTGCCAATATTGGATAATACGAGAATTATTTGGTATGTTATTAAGGCTAGCTTAAGTGATTAGGTGTGTAATTCAATTCTAAATCATGATGGTTTTATTTATCGTTAACATAGCGAGAATCATAGGTTCTACACCGTATATAAAAATAAGAATTATCTAGTTGTGTTTGTTTTTAAAACCATAATATCTCTATCAAAATCATCAATTGTATAAAATTTTTCATTTTGATTTGATAGTGTGATTTAAAAAGACACACATTATAGAAACAACTCCTAATTTTGAGATCAAAATGAGACTCAAAGACATATAATCCATGTAAGAAAAATGTAGAGAGATGAGAGGATTGTTTAATACGGATATCTAAATTGAGACTCTTGAAGGGACTTGAAATCCTTCTCCAATTCCATTCATCTGTATTTTCTCTTCTACCAAACAATTATAGGTTCTAAAATCCATTTCACTAAACCCCCTTACACCTCTCTCTCCCTCTCCCCACTTCCACTTTTCCATCCTCCCAAACAAGATCTAAAAAGTGAAAACGTTTGTACAGTGTTAAAGAGCTCGTCATTAATACTCCAACATAAGTTTCTCACGCAGAAAGGAGCAGAAGAAAAAGTCAGGAATCAAAACACAATGATGAGCAACAACAGAGAAAGGGGGAAAAGAAAGAAAGAAATAAAGACATAAAGATATGAGCACTAAAGCAAGGATTTGAATTCACAAAATGCAGGGGTCACAAACTTTACAACGTTTTAAGTTTGGAAACAAATCGATTTTTGTGAAGCTAAAGTTTTTAACTTTATCCCAAAAATGAACAGCAATGAAAGCGGGGAATCTTTATGGCATTTCCTTTATTCTTTTACTAATCACCAAGCTACATAGTGTAATAACTGATGTTAGCAAATCTGAAATGTTTCTTTTGATATAAAAAAGAAGAGAATAGAATCAAGAAATGACATTTGGCAAATCCCACTGTCCTTTTCTTTTCCTTTATCCCTTGTGAATTTGGTAAGCGTGAAACGCGTTTACCCCTTTTTGTTTACTTTTTTTTTACATTAAAAGAAAGAGAGGTATTTAGATGTTTATTAATGACCATCTAAACACAAAAGCGCACTTTTGAAAAAGAAGTCCTTTCTTTTCCCAGAAAATTATCACATCATTCTTCTTGCCGGAGTGAGGAATTAACGTGTACAGTTGCCTATAGCTTGATGTCCAAATATGTTTTATAAAAAAAAAAAAGATGATTTTTTGGTGGGTGTTCTTGTCAATAGCATATGTGTTTAAACTACTAAATTTAACCAAAATTATATTTTTTTTTTACATATTTGATCGCTGAAAAATAAATACTTAATGGTAGATTAGTTTTTTAGTACCTACTAGAAGAAAAATTTTAGGAGGAAAAAAATTCCAAAGGTGATAGCCTGCTGGGGAATCAAAATGTTGTGTCCTCATCAATACCACCTCTAAAAGAGTGAAATGGGTGCTTGTTAACAAAGAGTGAGAGCTCTGACTACCCCACACTCCTCGGAACTAACCTTATTATTCATAAAGAAAACAACCCCTCACACACCAAAAACATTCTGTCCCACTGACAATATGCCTTTATCTGATTAATGAGAGGAGGAATAATCTCCCATTTGCCTTTGTTTTCTTACTCTCTCTCTCTCGGAAAATTTGGGGAGGAAAAAAGAAAAAGAGAAAAAAAAGTTAGAACCTCACGACCTTTAATGGCACATGGATCTAAACACATTACTCTTTTAATGCTCCCCCCAACAAAGTAAAAAGAAAGTAAAAGTAAACAGAGGGGTGCTTCGGGATCTGGTGAGACAGTACGATCATGATGCAACATTTTATCTTTGGAATAATAAGGGCAGGCTCTTTAGAAATTCACAGAGCTCGTGCATGTGAATTATGGAATTTTGCCCTGAATTCTTTGGAGCCAAAAGTTGGACATCACACCCAAACTATAGCGTTTCTAGTTGCATCAATCACTGAGAAGTGTTATTTATGGTTAAAACTAAAATCCCAGAAGCCTAATCGAAAATGCAACCACAAAACTATTAGTATAAATTTTATGAAAGAAAACATTGTAAAATTAATTTAGCTTTCTCAAACAGGCTATAAAAATGGCTATTTGAGTAATAATCTGCTAGTATATGTTCCAGTCTTGTTAGGTCCCCTACCCTTTATTGAAATCCAGAAAAAAGATGAAGAAAAATAAAATAAAATAAAATAAAACACTACATAGATTCCATCCTGCCCTGCTCCACTAACCTATACCATAGAACGATTTGTGTTAGATGGCTGGCTGGCTTGGACAAGCAAAGTGCCTCCTTGACTCGTTTTGGGGGAAGCCAATACTTTCATGTTCCAAAGCTTCCTTTTTGGATTTTCTTTTTTTGCATTAATTTGCTGAGTGTATTACCATGTATTTGGTAACAAAATTGACCTCATTCTTTGAGCCTTTGAAATTGTTCTTGAGCCTTTGAAATTGTTCTTGAGATTCATTGTCACGACAGATTAATGTCATATTTGAAAACCTAGT
Source organism: Artocarpus hirsutus (assembly GCA_946598075.1). Lineage (NCBI taxonomy): Eukaryota > Viridiplantae > Streptophyta > Magnoliopsida > Rosales > Moraceae > Artocarpus > Artocarpus hirsutus. The sequence continues at coordinate 40,123 of CAMOHE010055303.1, forward strand.
TCAAACAAAGAGTTTGAACCAAAATTGGTTTGAAATTCAATTTTTGTTAGAGAAAACATTTTAACAAAGTTGATTGGAACCACACTTGCATAATTTGAACTAAGTATCCAAGCATCACACGTTGTGAATGTCGCATGGATTCATTCTGTTTCATTCTCAAGTGTAAAGGAAACTAATATACTTTCTTGAGCCATGCAACTTGTTTAGGCGTACTGTTCTCAACACTTCTTATCTACCACGTCCAAACAAGAGATGCTTGACAAATTATGAGGTTGGTAACATAAAGGCCAGAGCCAGGGCAACAAACTTGCAATGGTTCAATAATTTTTTATGACAATATAAAAAGGTAAATGAAAACCAGAATTCAAGCGAGTAAAGCGTATTTAACTTGATTTCAAGTGAACCGGGACCAAAAATCACAAATGAATAGCATTTTGAGTCCACTGGAAGAATTTGAAAACTCTCATGGACTCGCTAAAAGGCACTGCAAAAATGGTTGGCCAAATCTTGTTTCTAAGTCATCCATGAGTCAACAAGATCCGTCAAAGGAATATACTAATCAGCCAACAAAGCTATTGCTTTCTTCCCCTTCCTTTCTTGGTTGGCTGTGCATCTGTCTGCTCCTTCCCGGTGACTTCTGATATATCCGCTGTAAAGCAGGAGAGAGAAAAAGAATGAATAGTTTCTAGATGCAGCAAGTAGAAAAAAGTATGCTTCAGATTCGAAGATAGATTTGTACTAGGGCACCATAAAAAGCCTCTAATAAGCTACTTCAGTACCGGTACAGCGAAAGAAGCCACTAATCAAACTCCAACGCATCCTATTCTCTAACATCCTAAATTCTACAAGTAAGCCCGGCGATGTTTAATTTAAGGAAAGAGTCGCATGAGTAGGTTGTTTTGATGTAGATCAACAACAAAATCTGCTAAGAAGTTCTGATTATGCCCTAAGTGGCGACCGCAGAACTCAGAGCACTACAAAGATGGTCTATTTCAGTAAATGACAGACTAGTATCTGAATATCATAAAATCATGCTCCTTTACGTCCTACTGTTATATCCCTGCCAATAAATAGATCTGTTCTTCGACACCACAGTGACAAAAAGTCAAAATTAATGACGGATAATACTATACCTTCAGGACCTCGAGCCATCAAAGTGAAAAATATGTTATTGAACTTTTCCATCTTTTTTGCCTCTTGTGCTTGGTCTGTCTTAAACTTCAGACACTAAAAAATGCATAGGGATTAAAGGATCATTAGATGAGAGATCATAAAATAAGATAGAAGGACAAACTTATATTTGTCATCCCATAGGCTATACAATTATGTTCACAGGTATATATAAGATTACTTTAAGTTTGTGTTTTGGCCGAGAAAGTTGAAGCTAAATCACATGAATGATAAAAGTCAATGTATCTAATACGCCATTTTTCAACTTAAAAAAGGGCCTGGATCTCAGCTTCGTATGTTTTGTTTCAAATGAACAAAAGTGGTATGGGGTTTCATTGTCGTCAAATGTATAAAGCACATGTCGCATAAAACTTCTAACATACCTAAACTCCCTGTCACCACTTGCCTTAATCTGATTTGATCCGTCATAAAGAAGGGGAAGCATAGCAAGAGAAATGTCAAACGTTAAAGCACAACATAGCAGCAGAAGAATTGTCAATCATCATTTCAAAATAGAAATAAGAACTTTGTCTCTCTCCGATCATTGTTATTCTTAAATTCAGATTGGAGATCAATTCCTCCCGGCACAACTAGAGGGAAAGTCATTCTTCAAGAACTATAACTAGTGGGCAAATTGATACAGTTCATCCTCTTTCAAAAATTAAAACTGACTGTAAGAGATTCGGAGAAAAACCAACCGTAAAAATGAAGCATATATATCTCACATAAGTACAAGTAGAAATTGTATTTTCCCCACTAATATCTATTTCACACAGAAAAATTACAGGACACGTCTAAGTTCTACAACTGAGCTATCATCTAAATTGAGACAATGGGCATATTTGTACTGGATCTTTTCCCAGATCATGATGGGCATCAGAGGAATTACACCGGCTTGAACTTTTGCCTAAAATAATTTATCACCAAACAAATTGCAAACCATATGGATAATTTGACGTTACTACACTAGCCTCATGAGAAGATTATAACCCAGCAGTGAAGACATCAAATACACAAACAGCTGTTGTACAATAAAACGGTAACACGCTTACACTGCAGAAAATACAAAAAATCATCGCTCTCTAACTTCACTAAATCCTTTAGAACTTAAACCAGCCTTCTTAACAGTCCAACAACTTTAATAGAATCCTAAACCTTTGGCATGAAACCCAGTACAGATAATGAAATTTTACAATCTGTTTTATGAACCAAGCTCAATCGCTCAAAAAAATGACTAAATTTTAAACCCAAACAAAAAAGTATAATTAAAAAAAAAAGTACCTCTCTGTTGTCGGTGACCTTTAGAACCAATTTACCATCACAATGTCTGTACTTCATCACATATCGTGTCTACATATCCAGAAACAAGCAAAGATATAATTGAATGAATAAAAAATTATATAAAAGATGAAATCAGCAACGAAAGCAGGGCATTTTCACATGCATTTTAAGTTCATTGTTTCCAAATTTTAACACCTTGCACCAATTATTCAAAACCATCGCCAATTTGAAATTAAACATACGAAAATTAAAAAATTAAAAAAATGAAAATTGAGGGGAAAATGTATGATTATCGGTTATTACATTCTAAACCATAATCCATAAAATTTTCCGCTATCAAGAATTCAAAAAAAATTAGGGTAAAAACAAGGGAAAGAGTAGCGGGAAAAGAAACGCACAGATTCGGGATCGGCACGGAACAATTGCACGGATCGGTCGACAAACTCGTCCCAGGAAGTTATGTAAACCATTGCGTCGACGAAGAAAGAATGTGAGAGACGGAGAGAGGCTTAAGCAATTCGAGAATCCGCCGGCGGAGAAGAAGATCGGCCTGACGCTTTCTGATGTTTTGGGGTTTTAGGGATGATTTCGACGTCAGTTGCAGCTGCTTATAATGTTCTTTGTTTCGGGAGTACGGGTGTCTTTGGACCGAAATTTTAAACTCGGGAAGCGTTCAGTAAAATAATTGATTTATGCCCAATCTCAAACCTTAAAAATCCCGCTTGTTATAATTTTTGTTATAATTTTTGTTTGTGATTTTAATCAATAAAAAAAATTGTAGTTTTTAGTAAATATTTAAAAATATATTTTAAAAAATTTAATAGGTTAAAATAATTTTAATTATTTTTAAAAATTTTAATTATATTTAAACTTTTAATGTATTATTAATATTTTAATATAAGTTTCAAGTTTATTTTAAAAGTGTTTGTTTAAGAAACTATATTTTATGTCTTTGACAGAAAGTGTTTTTGAAAAGTAAAAGCTTTTCTAGCAGTCCATCCAAACACTTCAAAGAGCAACTTTTAGACTTATAAAGCCAAAACTAGCTTTTAAGAAGCCCTCCAAACAAGCCCTTAAAGCTCAAAACTGAACCTAACTTGAAATCAATGCCCTCTAATTTCAAGCTACCCAATTCTTTCTCACACATGAGCTCCAATCGAAACACAATTTCAAATTTTGAATTTTTTAAATTTTAATTTCAAACCACACTTTTCAAACTTTTCATTTCAAACCCAAAACTTCAAACCTCCATAACATTTTAAATAGCACAATTTTCAATTCTTAATATAAGCAAATAGCACACTTTTAAAATATTTAAGTACAAAACGTTTTGAAAATCTCATGTTCTTTTTAAACACTTGAATTTTTAATTTTATCGTCTCTTTTTTCTTTTTTTTCTTGTATTTCTTTTTGTTTTGGTTTTTTATTATTTCAATGTTGTTTCGTATTTTTCTTTACGTCTTTTTATATCAAATAAAATTGGTTTTAATCTAAATGAATTATTTACTTAACGTTGCTATATTTTAGTCTATTTATTTTTATCTCAATAAATTTCTTCCTTTTTTCAATGAAATAAAATAAAACCATTTCGCAGGCAATAAAACGGCATGTCTTTTTTTAAAATTAATTTTAATACTGTCAGTCCAAAAATTATGAACATGTACTATTTCGTCCTCTTTTTTCTTTTTTCCCTAGAAGATTACTCTTTAAACTTTAATTTTTTTGAGAGTTTGAGTCCCCAACAATGAAATTAAAAAATAACTTCTCAAATTTCATAAAATAATCACGTCTTAGCTATATAGAGTCTAAAACTTTTAGATAAATAATTACATCAAAAAGTGAGAAGTATTATCTTCGCTCTTTTTAATAACCCCTAGAAGAAAAAAAAGAACATTTTGCTAATAATAAAATTTCGGACCAGCTGGCACGATATTCATAGTACAGGCACTAACAATATTCATATTAATTGTTCTTTTTTATTCTAAGAATTTTCTTGTTTGATTTTGTCCCTTGACAATTTCAAAAGAGAAAAGGTCGTTCAGAGGAAATCCGACATAGCATCTGTCTTTTAAGATACTACGTCGTTTAGAAGAAAAGAGATGTCGAATGCATCTGAAAATTCAATAAATAAAGAATATGTAATTTGTCATTGCAAAAAGTACGTTGTTCAGTGCAAATCCATGTAGTTTGTTGAAAAATTTCCATGTTGCCTTCTAATGTCAATATTTATTGTCGTTTAAGTATAAAAAGGACATAACTTCTCCATAATTGGCTGTTGTTTCCGCAAAACGACATGCCATTTTCATTTTAAAACAACTAAGGTGTGTCGTTTTCGAATGACAAGCTGCAAAAGTAACGACATAGCGTTTTTTCATGAGAAATTTTCTGTCGTTCGATAAAATATCCTACATAACGCCTTTTCTACAACATTGTATGCCGTTATTAAAAACCATAAGTGGTTTGTTTATAGTTCGTTGCGTAAAATACACGTATTTGTAATTGGCCGAAGGAATGTCTTTTTCTCTGAATTACGCATTTCTTTGTGGCATGTCATCGACAAAAGGAATGTCTTTTATCCTGAACTTATGTTTCACTGAAACTACAAATTCAGTCATAAATAATGTAAATCTCTCATATATAATAGTAATAATAATAAAAAAAATTGCTACAGTATAAAGCTCTCACATGCTACAGTAAAAGTGATTCCAACTACTGGTTTTCTCCACCATTCCAAACACCCAATGAAATGTTTTTTTTTTTTTCTAAAATAAATATTGTTGTTTATTATTTAATTTACGTTTTTTTTTTCGTTTAAAAAGAGGAACGATTGGCATTTCTTTTTCAAAATTTGTTGTCCTTCATCTGGAATGAGATGTTTTATATGTTTAAGTAAAATTACACAATCTAACATTTTTTTAAAAGTGAATTAAAATTTATTTTTGTTTTATAAATATTACTTATATATCTTTTTTTTAAATTACGTATATTGAGAATCTAAAAATACCCTTTAAGTAGACTTTATTATGTATTTATTTTTATTTTTTTAACAAATCTCCTTATTTTCTCATAGTTGAGTTGTTAAAAAAATGATATTGGAAAAATACAAATCTACTTAATTAATTACACTGTAACTTAAACAACAACAAAAAATCATCTTTGTCATTAATTACTTACAATAGAATTTCAAAAAAAGAATAATACAAGAAGCAATAAAAAATAAATATTATTAATTTAATGTAATATTGTTTATTTTACCAATCAATAACATTAATACACTTAAATAGGAAGTATCATTATCACTTGAAATTTAAAAATTAAATGTCTTAAATATCATTACCATTATGTATTATTAACTTAATAATATATCAATTACATAATCTATAAGACACACAAAAAGACTTAATAAATACTATTTTGTTAATTTAATTACCTATCATTAAAAAAAAAATTTGAAATGTCATTACCACACTTGAAGTCTTAAAAAATGAACATCATTATATATCATTAACTAAATGATATATTAATTATATAACATGTAAGACATCGAAAAAAACTTAATAAATACTATATCATTAATTTAATTACAACATTTTAAGTCTAATTTGTCAGTAACATCGTGATTTTATAAGAAAAAAATTATTGCCCCGTTTGTTTTTGTTCTTAAAATTTTTAGAAAAGTTTTTGCACGTTTTTCAAGGTAAAAATTTTAAAAACACTTTCAGTATAATTCTCAAAAAATTCTCATTTTTCAAAACAAAAATATTTTCACCTAGTTTAAAAATAATACCAAACAGCCCCTATATCTTTTAGTTGAAGGAGTTTTTAAATCATTATTTTGGACAACAATTTGAATTTAAACAACAAACAACCTAATTTTAAGGTTTTTTTTTAAATATAATGATATCATAATCTGTTCAAAATCTTATATACATATATTCTAATTATTCTAAAAAATAAATTAAAGCTAACAATATCATTTTTAGGTCATTAATATCTTTATATATATGCATTGGGACATATAAAGAATATTCATAACTGAAGATATATTTTAATTCTACAAATAAAAAAAGGTCACATGTCTCATTAACCCAATGTTTAAAGGTTTTGGGCTTGTTTGGACTGGGCTAACTCTTTGGACTCCAAAAATTCTAATCATCCGAATAAGTGTTTGTTATCCACCAAAATCTAAATCATTCAAGTTATTTGAATCCATCAAAATCCAAATGTACATCCAAACGTCAATGTACATCCAAATGTCAAATATCAATTCAAATTAATACTTTAAATGTATATTCAAACGTCAATTTGAATTACAATTTAAATCACCTGATTCAACTCACACAATTCAAATACAATTTTTAATTTTATTCCATATTCATATTAACACTTTGAATGTACATCAACATCAAATCAGATTGCAATCTAAGTCACCCAATTCAAGTCATACAACTCGAACAAAAAAAAAATAAAAATCAACACAATTTGAATCCGTCTACAAATAGACCCATGTCAAAGGCATGTGCAATTTTTCATTTACTCATTTTTTGGAAGTTCATTTATTTAGTATTTTTTATGACTGTGACATATATATATATGTTGCTGACTAAGACCATCTCCAACCAGCGTTATATTTAGGAGAATTTTGCCACTTTAGCGTTGAATTTTTCTCCAACTAGACGCCAAATTCTCTAAAAAATAACATGAAAATAGGAATTAAATAGTAGCACATTAAGTATGCGCGTTGTCACGTCCCAAAAGAGCTCTTTTGGGACGTGACAAGTGGTATCAGAGCGGGGTACTGCCTGCCTGGTGCGTGGACTCTCCACGGTCCAGTGGGACCCTCAGGGGAGCCGATCCGTGACGGGGGCGTCACGCGATTGGGTGAAGGAGAATGTAACGTACAAAAAGTCCCACATCAGCTAAGTAGAGGACCGAAGAGCAATACTTAAGTCCTGGACTGCCCACCTCTCAACAAGAGCTCTTTTGAGACGTGACAGCATGCTACTGTTCATCTACGCCGTTTGGCTTCTTTTAAGTTTCTTTATTTATAAAAAATCTCACAATTTAAATTTATAGTTTCTATTTTTGACCCTAACTTTATAGTTTTTAACAAAATTAATTTACTTTTTGCTACTAAGAAAAAAATCTTTTATGCCCAAATTAATGGGTCATTATATATATATATATATATATATATATATATTGTCTATTAGTTTCTCTGACTTTGTTAAATAATAAAAAATATTAGTAGACCAAAACGTATAAAAAAAAAACTTGGTCATAATTGGTGAAATAGATAAATAGAAGGAAATTAGTAAAAAAAACAAAAAAATAAAATAAAGTAGAATATATCAAAAATATTTTTTTATGTTAAAAAATAATAAAATATATTAGCTATAAAGTTACTCGTTGATGTGAGAGTTACACCGTTTTAATATTATCGGTGGAAGATGCCTGGTTTTAGAGGAAATGCCATTTCAAGGACATTCACTTTTTACGTTATAACCTTTCAACTTTCCACTTTAAGAAGGAAAGCGACATAGAATTCCTTTCAATTTATTTTGTGGTTCATGTAAAAATGCCCGTATCCTATACGCTTGTGTTTAAAAGTTCAACATGACAGCGACATGTTAATTGTCATTAAAAGAGTGTCGTTTGAGGAACTCAAAGACGTCTTCGTTGTACTTGTTAAGATTTCGCTGGCTTGGTTATCTGCATTGAATATATCTCAAAGCAACTCAACTTATTCTTGCTTATCACTTCGTAGATTAGCTTTGACGTGATCTTTTTTTTTATTTTTTTATTTTTATTTTTAATTTTGCTTTGACTTTTCTTCCCGGTAGTTTTAAAGAAAAAGGATAAATTTGCATATTATCCTCCAAACTTCCAATTTCAAAGCAAAGAGTAATCGGGTCCTAAAGTTCATTCCCATTATCGTGCGGCCAAAAACTCAAGATGTTTGGTAAGTTATAATTTAGATGATTTTTTTATTTATAAATAATATAAAACTCTCGTATATCACAATAACAATAAAAAATTATTACAATATAAAACATTTATATGTTACATTAAAAATAAAAATAATTATAACCAATAGTTCTAACCACCTTATTCAAAATTAAACAAAAACAATAGTTCTTTTTGCCATCTATAAACATAATCACTCAACTTCTTTCTTCACTCCAATAGCCTACAAAATTCCACATTAATCAAAAAACAAGTGAGTTATGAGAGATCAAGAGATTAGACCAAGAAAAAATAGCTCAAATGGAACTTCCTTCAAATATTACCATTCCAACAACAACCAAATTAGAGGTCGAAACAGATAAGAAAGTTGAAGAAAAAGAAGAAGAAGCAGGGAGAACACAAGGCATGTGGAAGCACGCCGCTTTCCACGTCGCCACCACCGTCACGACGCCTGCCGCCTACGCTCCTTTGCCCTTCGTTCTAGCTTCGGTATACATAAATATTTCCCCCCTTTTTTCTTCTCCTTGAATTGTTATTATATAAATCCTTTTTGTTGGTTTGACTGATCTATTTTCTTTTGTTATGACTTACGAAATTATGGCATGTTGCTGCGGGGAGCAGCTTCAAGGTTAGTATAAATCAACGGCAGAATTTTGTTAATCCCTCATACTTGTAGTGCCAAAAATTGTTTTCCTTTTTTTTTTTTTTGGTTACCACAGTGATGGGACCTTGACCTTGCAGCACTTCATCATCTTCTTTGGCGTTTTCGAACTCTTTCTCTCTCAGATCCCAGATATCCATTCTTTGAGATGGTTTAATGGATTGTGCACTTTCAATACTGTTGGTTTTGCTGCTACAACTATTGGTATCACAATACATAATGTTATATATATATATATACATATGTATATCACAATACACAATACATAATGTTATATACATATGTATGTGTGTGTGTGTGTATATATATATATATATATATATATATATATCTTTCCATTATCTTTCTGTTTGTGAATCGATTGATTTTGTTTTTCTCATCTTTTTTTTTTTGTTTTTATTTTTTGTGCCACTTGAGGACAATAGATTGATAGAAAATCAGTCAGTTATAGTTTGCATGGGAGCCCATCTGCTAAAATCTTTCGAGCCTTTAATGCGCTCGGTGCAATAGCCTTTTCGTTCGGAGATGCAATGCTTCCAGAGATTCAGGTTAGTATAAACTCTTTGCCATTTAAATTTTCCCATAAAATTTCAGTACTTATTGACCCCTTTTACTTAGAGGTTTCAAAGTCATTAGCCTTTTATTTTGGCCAGTTATAGATTTTTTTCCTTTCTCAGAAATAGCTTGTAGGATGGTAGTGAACTTTTTTCCTCTAATTAGAACACCGTTAGAGAACCTACAAGGAAGAATATGTACAAAGGTGTATCAGCAGCATATGGGGTCATTGTACTGACTTATTGGCAACTAGCCTTCTTTCGATATTGGGCCTTTGGATCAGAAGTTAAGCCTTATATTCTGGCCTCCCTGAGTGATCCAAAATGGACTATTACTATGTCAAATCTTTTTGCTGTCATTCAAATATCAGGCTGCTTTCTGGTGTAACCTCATCACACCAAAATGTTTTCCAACATATATTCAACAGATTTGCACGACAAAATTTTCATAAACTTGATCATGACTGTTGTGAAGAATCTCCAAAACCAAAAACCCTAGTTTCTAACTTGGCCACAGATTGAGATAATCCACGAACAAGAAATTCCCTTGAACCCAAATTACCTAGAAGAACAAGAAATTGCAGAAAATTAAACAATCAAATACAGAACAAGAAAATTCGTAGTTCGGTGTTTCTACCTACATCCACGGGGAGAAAAGCACCAGCAGCTTTGATGAGTATCTTCATTGCACTTTAAGATTGCAACCCTCCTTCCTCACCACTAACAAGCTCTCTTATGATTTACATATAATGAATATAGAAGAAGAAGACTCTCTTTAGATCGCTTAAATTTCTCTCTCAAAAATCAGTATGCAGAAATCAAAGTGATTCGCACACGTAATCCTAATGCCCTAGTTCTAATATTTATATATCAAAAGAAGAATACATACCAACCATTAAATTATACTAGGCTTTTATCCACCATCTTATTATAATTCTAACCGACCTAAGACATACGACACCAATAAAGACTACAACGACACTAAAACATCCAAAATGACAGTCAATCCTTTTAACAAATCTCCACCTTGACTGTTGTTTTGCTTGTCCCTGCTGATGCTTCTCTCCAACCATCCTCCTTAAGGAGGATAATCTGACCCTACGGTATTTACCAAGTCCAAGTAGTGCTTGATCTTTGCCATAGGTAATACTTTGGTCACCATGTCTGCAGGATTGTCTTGAGTTGAGACTTTCTCTACTACAACCTCCCTTGTAGACAAGATGTCCCTAATAAAATGCTACTTCACATCAATATGTTTAGTTCTCTAAGGAAAAGTATGGTTCTTGGACAAGTGTATAGCACTTTGATTATCACATTTTACTACAGCTACTTGTTGCTTCATCCCCAACTCTTCGAGAATTCCATTGATCCATAAAGCTTCTTTAACATTCTCAGTCAAAGCCATATACTCTGCCTCGGTTGTTGAAAATGTTACAACGGGTTGTAGAGTTGCTTTCCAACTGACTGTATATCTAAAAACTTGAAGTATATATCATGTGAGAGGCATTCTATGATTTAAATCTCCTGCAAAATCAGAATCTAGGAAGTCAAACACTAAAACAGAATTGTTAGGAAAACCATAATAAACCAATCCAACTCCACATGTGCCTTTAAGATACTTAAAATCCATTTGACACTAGACCGATATAACTTTCCAGGATTTGCCATATACCAGCTTACTACACTTACACTGTGTGCCAAATTTGGCCTTCAAGCTCCCTACGGCACTAGAATAGGGTACTTTTTGCATAACCTGCAATTCCTCATCAGTTTTGGGTGAGTTTTGTGCAGACAATTTAAAATGTTGTGCTAGCGGAGTGGAAACAGACTTGGCATTTTCAATTCCAAATCTTTCTACTACTTTCCTGATATAAGACTGCTGTGATAGACACAAAAAACGTTTACTTCTATTTCTTTTGATTTCCATGCCTAATATTTTCTTGGCCATACTAAGATACTTCATTTCAAATTCCTTATTAAGCATGTGTTTGACATTCAATATCTCAGTTTTATCTATAAGCATATTATCCACATATAATAACAGAAAAATGTAATTATTACTAGCCAATTTCTTATAGTAAATACTGTGACCATATTCCCTCCTACTGGAGACATTTTTAACATGAACTCATCGAACTATTTATACCATTGCCTAGGGGATTGCTTTAAACCATAGAGAGACTTTTGTAGGAGACATACCTGATCTTCCTCGCCTTTTACCCGGAATCCCTATGGTTGAGCCATGTATATTGTCTTCTCAAGCTCATCGTGAAGGAATGCTGTCTTAACATCTAGTTGTTTTAATTCTAAATCTAATTTGACAGTCAAAGCAAGTAAAATTCTAATAAAAGTATGCTTAACTATAAGTGGGAATACTTCATTAAAATCTGCACCTTCTCTTTGTGTAGATCTTTTTGCTACTAACCTAGCTTTATACCTAGGTTTTCAACGCTTGTTATTCCTTTCTTAAGTTTATAAATCCATTTACTGCCTACAAGTTTAAATTTTTGAGGTTTCTTCACCAATTCCTAGGTTCTTTTTTATGCAATGATCTGATTCTTCATTCATTGTTGCCAACCACGGCTGCTTATTGGGACTGTCCATGGCTTCCTTGAAACTTCTTGGTTCCAGTTCTTCCATGTTTTCAGCAACCAATAAAGCAAAAGAAATTAGATCTACATATCCATATCTGACTTCTGGTTTTACCTATCCTTTTGCTCTGTCTCTAGTCAGTTCACACTCTTTTAATGGATCTGGATCTAATTCTGGTTGTCCAATTGCCTCCGTATCTTGTTGGTTGAATTCTTGTGCTGGTTGATCATTGACGACTCCACCTCCAGCTCAACTCCACCAACATCTTCTTGTTGTTGAGTGATTTCTCTATTTCCATCACTAGTCTTGTAGAACTCATTTTCTCTGAATGTCACATCTCTACTGATGATGGTCTTTTTGTGATCAATGTCTAAACACCACGATCTATAGCCTTTCATTCCCTCAAAATATCCCATGAACAAACAGTTCCTTACTCGGTTCCAATTTGCCCCGCTTCGCTTGTGCATAGGCAATGCAACTGAAAAACCTTAAGTGTTCATACTTGGTAAGTTAACCTGACCATTTTTTTTGGAGTCAATATGTTAAGTGCAGTGGAAAGGCACCTATTAATCAAATAACAAGTAGTAGCCACAGCTTCTCCCCAAAAGACTTGGGAAGATTAGCATTAGATAACATACATCTATTTTTTTTTCTAAAATGGTTTTGTTATGCCTTTCTGCCAATCCATTCTACTCAGAGGTACCTGCCACGATTAGTTGTTTTGCAATACCAACACTAACATGGAAATCTTTATAGACACTGTCACAATATTCAAGACTATTATCAGTTCTTAGTCTTTTAGTTTTCTTTCTTCTTTGATTTTCTATCAAAGTTTTCCATTGCTTAAATTGTTCTACGGCATCATTCTTATTTTTAAGTAAATAAAGTCATACCTTCCTAGAATAATCATCTATAAAAGTTATGAAATACCTGGCGCCACTATGAGAAGGAATTCTTGAAAGCCCCCAAAGGTCTGAGTCGATATAATCTAGAGTTCCCTTGGTTTGGTGAATACCTATTGCAAACCTCAATCTTTGTGCTTTGCCATAGATGTAATGTTTACAGGAAATGAAGCTTTCCTAATCTGTCTTTAATAAAGACCCTTTCTTTTTTGTAATTCTTGCAACCCCTTCTCACTAATATACCCCAGACACTTATGCTAGGGAGTTTTAATTACTTCTTGAGTTACTGGGAGCGACACTAGATGATCCAAAAAGTGTCTTGCCTTGTAAGACGTATAGACCATCCAACTTGTTTCCTCTAAACATGATATAGAGCCTTTTGTAAATTTAGAACTCCATTTTAGCCCTCAAAGTCATCCCCCTCAGAATCCAACATCCCCAGAAAGACTAGATTTATCTTTAGTTCTAGAATATGCCTGACATTGACTAACTTCTTGTAACAGCATTTGTAGTATGAATCATCACAGTACCAATCCCTACCACCTTGTAGGCTTTGTTCTTCCCCAATAAAACTTGTCCTCTTTCAATAAACCTGTACTCAGAAAACCAAGACTTATGAGGAGTCATATGGAATGAACAATCTTAGTCTAAAATCCACTTATTCCCTGCATCTTTTTTTGAGATTGAAAGTAATTCTACACTTTCATACCCATCACACATAAGATCAGCATCTCCATAATCTACTTTAGCCTCACTGTTCTTTTTCTCTCTCTGGAGAGTCCCTCTTAAAGTGTCCCTTTTTATGACATATAAAGCATTTAAGCCTAGGTTTGGACTTAGACCTAGATGTTTCTTTTTCCCTTAAAATTTCTCTTCTCTAGTCTACCTTAACACTTCTCCTAGAGAATCATTATGATTTTGACCTCTTCTTTAATTCTTTAGACATTAAAGCCACATGTACTTCTTCTATAGACAGAATGCCTCTTTCTAAAATTAAAGTATTAGATAAGTTGTCATTACCTACTTGGAGAGATCGAAGACGTAGACGGGCTTGATCTTCATCTTCAATCTTGATGTTGATGTTTTCTAAATCCAAGATGATCTTGTTAAAGTCGTCAAGATGCTCTTCAATTGTCTTTCTAGAAGGTATCTTGAAGGTATATAGTCGCTACTTCAAGAACAGGCAATTTACAAGGGACTTTGACATGTAGAGACTCTCGAGTTTGAGCCATACTGCGGCCGTGGATTTTTCCTTTGAAACTTCCATGAGAACTCTATCAACGAGACACGAGATTAAGGCGCTGTATGCCTTTCTCAAGAACTTCCTTTTTTTCCTCCTCGTCGGAGAGAGCCGCAAGTAAATTACTCTCTCCACCCAAAGCTTCTGCAAGTCCTTGTTGAACCTAAAAAGCACACATCTTCAGTAGCCAAAGTAGATATGCAACAATGGGCTGGGGGCTCACGGGCTAGCCCAGGCCCATGTTGCAACAGTGCCAGTCAGGCCCATAGACACTAGTTAGTTGGGCAAAGTCAACATATGTCGACCCATGAGCCAGCTGAGCATGGCCTATGGAAAATCATGAGCCGGGCTGGCCCGTCTAGGCCCATAATGAGCCAACCCATCTCGGCCCATATAAGCCCATAATAGGCTAGCCCACCGGCCCAGGCTAGGCCGGCCCGTTTTGGCCCATAATGGGGCAGCCCGGGCCCATATAAGGCCCATACAGGCCCATAATGGGCCAGCCTATCGAAGGCCCATTGTGGCCCAATTTCATATATATATATTTAGATATAATTTTACATGTTCATTTATGGGTGAACATGGCTAAGTATGACCTTCTCTAGTAAAAGGCCTCACACATCACATCATAGCAAGGTTTTTTTTCATTTGCTTGTAGGCATGCTTTGCTTCTTCTAAAAAGCAAAGCTAACATAATGCCTCACGTATCACATTACAATAGGACAAGGCCCAGTGTCTACAATTGCAAGTGAACAAGTATTTAGTTGCAATAGTAAAGTGTTTGATAAACGACGTGCATGTATGAGTGACAATATTCTGGAAGTAGTCATGTGCGTTAAAGATTAGGAGGATGTTTGCAAAAGAAGCCAAGAAGTTCAAGATGATTGGGTTAGTGACTTTCAAAATTTGAACATTTCTGATACTCCCACTGGGAGTAATACATCGTAATTATGAATAATATTTATTTTTTATTTTTTTTGTTTTTAGTAATTTTGTAAACATCTTATGTATA
>CAMOHE010055303.1:56594-78876 GCA_946598075.1 Artocarpus hirsutus
TTCTCTAGTAAAAGGCCTCACACATCACATCATAGCAAGGTTTTTTTTCATTTGCTTGTAGGCATGCTTTGCTTCTTCTAAAAAGCAAAGCTAACATAATGCCTCACGTATCACATTACAATAGGACAAGGCCCAGTGTCTACAATTGCAAGTGAACAAGTATTTAGTTGCAATAGTAAAGTGTTTGATAAACGACGTGCATGTATGAGTGACAATATTCTGGAAGTAGTCATGTGCGTTAAAGATTAGGAGGATGTTTGCAAAAGAAGCCAAGAAGTTCAAGATGATTGGGTTAGTGACTTTCAAAATTTGAACATTTCTGATACTCCCACTGGGAGTAATACATCGTAATTATGAATAATATTTATTTTTTATTTTTTTTGTTTTTAGTAATTTTGTAAACATCTTATGTATAATTATCCCAATTGTATTTTTTTTTCTTACTAAGGTTTTGTCCCACTGGGTTTTCCTTAGAAAGGTTTTTAATGAAGTAATCGTAAATAAAATATCCCTTCTTATATTTCCCTTGATTATTCAAACTTTTATATTTGTAAACTTGTTTAAAAATTTAAAAAGAAAAAATAAAAATAAAAATAAAAATTGCATGCTTAGATGGGCTAAGATGGGCCGGCCCATTCAAGGCTCACAGCATGGCCCATATAAAATTGACCCGCGGGCCTGGCCGAACTAGGGTAATTCTAATATGGGCTGGCCCACCTCGACCCACGGCCCGCCTAGGCCTAAGGATAACTGGTTGGGCCGGGCTGGCCTATTCTTGCATCACTACACCAAAGCCCAAAATCATTCTTCCTTGTGAACTTTTCAATATCAAATTTCGTAGTGCCCGTCATCTCTAAACAGGCTCTACTACCAATTTGTTGTGAGATTTCCAAAAATCCTTAAAACCAAGAACCTTAATTTCTAATTGGGCCACAGATTGAGTAATCTACGAACCAAAAATTCCCTCAAACCCAGATTACTTAGAAGAACAAAAAATTGCAAAATAGTAAACAATAAAACATAGAACCAGAAAATTACATAGTTCGGTGTTTCCACCAACGTCCATAGGGAGAAAAGCCCCGGTAGCTTTGAGTATCATTATTGCACTTTGAGATTACAACCCTCCTTCCTCACCACACACAAGCCCTCTTATGATTTACATAGAATGAATAAAGAAGAAAAAGACTCTCTCTAGGTCACTTAAATTTTACTCTCAAAAAATCAGTATGCCAAAATCAAAATGATTCACACACATAACTCTAATGCCCTAATACTAACTTTTTATATATTGAAAGAAGAATACATACCAACCATTAGGCTAGACTAGGCTCGTATCCACCATCTGAATACAATACCAACCGACCTAAGACACTACGACAGCAATAAAGACTACAACGCCACTAAAACATCCATCGACAGTCAACCCTTTTAACAATGACTATTAGAAAGATTGAAACCAACCCCACTAGATATTGACCACGTCCATATCCATCGACCATGTTCTTGAAATTCTTTTTATGTGTCATAACTCTCTCTGTTTAGATCTATTGCAGGCCAACATATGCCTACTTAGAAGAAATGTTGCCGAGCAAGAAAAACACGAGACATTAGCGGCTCAGAGACAAGCTAGTTCGTCTTGTTTTCACATCCATTTACATGGTCCTCATAACCTTGATAGCCGCAGCCATGTCCTTTTTTGGGACTTAGTGTCCATGTGTGGGGTTATTGGGTTCACTCCTCTGGACTTTGTTTTCTCTGCTTTGGCATATCTGAGAGCCAGAAGAGAGCGCCAAAACACAAGGCTTCAACTTTGTTTGAAGCTTTTTAACTTTGCAATAGTTGGGTGGTTCTCGGTTGTTGCAATGTTGGGTTGCATTGGGGCCGTTAGGTTTATGACACTAGACATAAAGACTTAAAAAGTTTTTTCATGATATGTGAAACCTTTGTTCTTCTTCTTCTTCTTCTTCTTCTTCTTCTTTTCTTTTTTACTCTGCGTTGGATTATTCCTTTTTGCATTTTTCAGCCATACACAGGGCGTGTAAAAAATCTAAAACCACCAATTGGAAATGGAATATATGGGATTGTAAAATTACGAGTTGGCCGGCATTTTATTTTCTTTTCTATAGAGAAGTACTTAAATGTACTGTCCTCTGATCTTTGAGGACGGTCATAATTGATAATGGAGCAATTTTTTGAACCTCTTTGCAGTGAGTGAGCTAGAATTTTGTTTTAGATAGAATATAAACTAACAATTTGCAAAATAGCAAAAACCATTTAAATATTGGGTCCCAATTTTAGTTTTTTCTCAATGTAAGTATACTGTAAGAGATTAGTTTATTCATTTTTTAAGTAAAATATGTTTTAAGTTTTAATAAAATAGTGTTTTCGGTTGAATAGTATATATGTATATACAAATAGAGCGTATTTAAGTAATAAAGATTTTAAATGAAAAACTAGATAAAAAGTTATTTCAAAAATATATTATGAGAAGTACTAAAAGATAAAAGAATTAAAGTATGGATACATTTGAAACTAAAGAGGGTTGTGCGAAAATAAAAATGCTTAAATATGACCACGTTTAAAAAGAAAAAAAATTTAACAGTCATCTTAAGAAATTATAAGAATTTGAAGAACAAAATGTTTTCAGAAAAGCAAATTAGAGAAAAATATTTCCAGACGCAGAGAGAGGTGGGGGGGGGGGTGGTGAAGGGAGGCATATGCCTCCAATGAATTTTTTATTTGTTAATGTGTATATATTTAACTTAATTGAACTTTTACATGTATATATTTATGTATGTATATAAGTTAGTAGATATATATTTTAAATATCTATCCAATAATCCTATTATTTCAATAGAGCACCTAAAATTTAGTAAGAAAATACAAAATAAAAATAAAATAAACAAAAAAATATATTAAAATTAAGATTATTTGATAGATATTTGAAATATATATCTATTAATTTAAGTCAGAGGCATATATACATGTATACATACATGTAAAAGTTCAAATAAGTATTATACATATACATTAAAAATTAAAAAATTCAGGGGCATACGCCCCTCGGGCAAAATTTGAAAAAAGGGCCAAACAAAATTTGAAATTGGGGAAATAACCTCTTTTTTTTAATCAAAAAACACGCTTTTCTAAACAAGTAAGCTGTCCTAGTTTTTTTCAGAAAAATAAGAAAAATGACTGTAGTAAGATAATAAACCTTAACAGGAACAAAAAAAAAAAACTGTAACCGTTTTGATGCCCAAAAAGCTTTTTTTTGTGCCAAAAACTGACAAAAAGAAAGAAATCATGAACCAAATAAAATTTTTTAAAAAGGTTACTTTTCAAAATGCCCCCACTCCCTGTCCCCACCTCTCTCTGTACCCTGTTCATGGGAATATAACCCTGTTATTAAC
Source organism: Artocarpus hirsutus (assembly GCA_946598075.1). Taxonomy (NCBI): domain Eukaryota; kingdom Viridiplantae; phylum Streptophyta; class Magnoliopsida; order Rosales; family Moraceae; genus Artocarpus; species Artocarpus hirsutus. Next base: position 60,005 of record CAMOHE010055303.1, read on the forward strand.
AAAATAATAAAATACAATCTAAAAAATATACTACATACTAGACTAACACTCACAACTTTACAAGTAGTGGGATTTTAACCCACATGATCAAAATGATTTTTCTTAATAATATGATGTAGTGCTCCTAACACTATTGCAATTAGTATCACTTTCAAATTATTCTCGTCAGTTCTCTCGTGTTGTCGTTTTGTAGTTAGTGTCGTTCTAAACTGATGTTGTTTATTTCCTTAATTGTTCTTTTTGGTGGGCAAATTGGTGTTGCTTTAATTTATGTTGTTATTTGTTCTTGTTGTGTTTTATGATTAGTCGTACGATGGCTAGCTAACTTGATGTCGTTTTCTAAAATTACCATCCTATTTATGCCGTTATTTGGGTTTGTAACTGTATCTTTATCATCTGACTTTTTTGGGTCGGTAATTTGTCACTGTAGTTCTTATTTTGACTATATAGTTCGTTAGTTTGTTGGGGCTAGCTAATTTAATGCCTTTTTGTCAATAGGGTCGTCTTTTGATGATGTTGTTTACTTCCTGCCCTTTTTTTATTATTGTTATTTCCATAAATTTCTATAATTAGCGTCGTTTGCTGGTTCGGTAACGCAATGCGGCTTTTGTAATTCTTATTTTTTTAATAACGAAGTTTATTTGTGGTTTCTATATTCTTTATTCTTTAAGTTGATATATATATATATATATATATATATATTTCAGGTAACTTAATGACGTATTCAAAATCGAAAGTCATTCATTTTTCTCGAATTTTTTTGTGAGTGCTAATTAATGTCGGTTTTGAATTAATTCTTTCAATTCGTGCATTTGTTCATTACCCTTTTTTTTTTTTTTTCTCATTCTTGTCGTTTTTTAAACTATGGGGTCTTTTTTACAACTAATAATGTTGATCATTACTTTTCATTTTTTGTAATTATTCTCGTTTGTCGTGTGGGTAACTTGATGTGTTTTTGTAATCACTGTTCATTTCTAATTATGTGGTCAATTCTTTAATCTCGGCTTTTTTGTTGTCGTTTTGTGATTAGTATCGTGTTTATTTGTTAGGTAAATTTTTGTCGTTTCTACAGTTGATATGGTTTCTTCATGGTGTCATATTATTAGTCGAGTAAAAAACTTAATGTCGATTTAGTGAGTAGTTTTGTTTAAAGGAAATGTTTGTATCAGTTGTATCATTTCTATATTGCGTTGTTTGTTGTTTTTATAATGTATTGTTGTTTAGTTTGTTGATTTAAAATGTATGGTTTAATTTGAAATATAAAGTTTAAAAAGTATAGTTTGAATTTGCATTTTTACCGGGTGTTTGGCAAAGTGGTGAGAACTGCGGTTCCTACCACAAACTGAGTTATGAACAGTATAAAGCTCTCACATGCTACAGTAACAATAAAAAAAATACTACAATGTAAAGCTCTAACATGCTACAGTAAAAGTGGTTATCACCACTGGCTCCCACCACCTTTCAAACACCCCCTTAAACTAGTGTTTGGATAAATTTTATTTTTAGTTTGAAAAGAGAATAAATTGAAATTGTGTTTAGATATGTATTGAGAAGATGAAATATTGGTTGTTGTGAGAAAAATAATTTTAAAACTGAACCCAAAAATGAGTTTGAAGACCTTGATATTAAGGGGTAGAATTTGAATCCATTGTACTTTTTTTTTGCTCAATTTGTATTTTTAAGTTTTAAGATTAGACTTCATTTTTTCAAATTAAATGACTGTTTAACTCAAAACCTAGGTTTAAACTCATCAAAACCTCTAAAAAAAAAAACACCATAAATGCCATTTTCAAGTTGTCGTCATTAAAGCAGTAGACGTGGTTTATTTGTTGCCAACGTTGTGCCTATTATTTTACCATTCGCAATTAATGTTAATCTTTTTTTGGGTGGAATTAATGTTCTAAATCTAAACACGTGGAAACAACAGGGCGACGTCTCTTTAATTCAGCCGAAGCCAAAAAAAAATAAAAAATAAAATAATAATAATAATAATAATAATAAAAATATATATATATATATATATATATATATATATATATATAAAAGAGAGAACTACCAAAAAACATAACAATAATTTTCAAAAATAAAAAATAGAGAGAGCGAGGGAGTGGGAGATGTTCCAAAACAATTGCAGAAACCTTAAAAAAAAGAAAATGGAGAAGGCGAGGTGAGGGACACGTTCCAAAACAATTGGAGAATCCTTAAAAAAAAAAAAATGCAATTGGAGAAGATTATTTCAACGAAAAAAGGAAAATTTCTCTATAAAAAATGAAAAAAAGACTGTATTGGAACGACGTCGTATTTCATTAAATTCCACGAATAGCAAACCGAGCTCATCCTTCCGGTTTTTCACCTTTAACAAATATCAAAAAGCCATTAATACTCACAGAAAGCCCTCTGTCTCTCTCTCTCCCTCTCAGAGCCTTGGGGAAAAGTCTGCAATTTTCTGGAAGATCTCGGAAATCAAAGACGGATCTCCGATGTCTTCAACATCGCCGCCGAGCTACGGCGGCTACCCATTCTCACGTGCTGGCCAGTCCTTCGCCACGCGCCGCCCTTGGCGCGAGCTCGTCGATCCAATCTCCTCCTTCAGCCTTCCCTACGCCCTCGGAGAAGCCACAATGCGCGTGAAGCGGAATCTCAACTACTTCCGCGTCAACTACGCCATGGTCGTCCTCTTCATCCTCTTCCTCAGCCTCCTCTGGCACCCGGTCTCCATGATCGTCTTCCTCGTCGTCTTCGTCGCCTGGTTCGCCCTCTACTTCTTCCGCGACGAACCGCTCGTCGTCTTCAGCCGCACCGTCGACGACCGCCTAGTCTTGGCCGTTCTTGGCCTCGTCACGGTTGTGGCTCTGGTCCTCACCAATGTTTGGCTCAACGTGCTGGTCTCGGTCTTGATCGGCGCTGTGCTTGTTGGATTACACGCCGCGATCAGGGGAACCGACGATTTGTACTGCGACGAGCCAGGAGCTGCCGAGGGAGGGTTGCTTTCGGTCGTCGGAAGTCCCACGCGTGCTGGATATGGCCGGATTTAGGGGTTTTCTACGACGAATTACTGGTAATTACGAAGAATTTCAGAGTAATGAGATTTCAGTTGGTGCTTCTTATATAAATTTTGGCTCCAATTATCTGAATTTCGAGTCTTCTCCGCCAAATTTTTTGAAATATCTTGAAGGGAAGAAGTACCTTGTGAAGTGTTAGAAGATTTCTACAATTCTGGCTTATAGCATTGTTCGATCTTGGATTTCGATTCTTTCCTTACAGTCTTTTGTTCTTCTGTTAGTTTTTCTTTGGTTCCTCGATATGTCTGTAAATGTAGAGGGAAATGATTGTAGAAAGATGTCATCTTGTTCTTTTGTTTTCTCAAAAGGCGAACGACTACTCGGTTCATGAAATATAGTGCAGATTATCAAGTTCTTGGTTTATTTGGATGACCCAATTTCCGTGTCTGATTTTCCTTGAAAGTTTGGTCACTGTTTATCTGCTTATTTTGATTTGGGTCTTTGATTTTGGTCTCTTTCTCATGTCTTGTTTGGGAAATTCTTGAAATTTTAGAGGAGGAAATATCGTACTTAGATGGATTTTCTCCTTGTTTTTCGTTGATTGAAGATAAAAAATGAACCTTTTCTAGATGATAGAGGTGGGTGCGTAAAATTTATTAGATGGTGATCATTTTCGTTCATAAATCCTTCTGCTTGAAATGTTTAGAAGATTCTATAGGCGCTACATAAATGCCACATGATTCCTATTTTTGGAGATTGGATTTGGAGCTAAAACGTCTTCGAATGTGGCCCACACTTACTCTTCAATCTTTTAATCGGTTAGGGATGAACTTTGGAGTATGATATTTCACTGCAGTGGGGGCATGGGAATGCAATCCTTTTATTATGACCCATCACCCATGTGAGGATAAGTCTTTCGACATTGATTAAAGAAAACAAAAAAGGAAAAGGAAGTAAAAAAAAAAGCGGAGAAAGTCAAGAATTATTGATGTCATGGTCCGTGCAACGAATGTCCTTGGGTGGCAGTGCTTGTCTGAAAAACCTTAAAGCTTATTTGTGGTGTTTCGACTGTTCTCAACGTCTCTGCAGCTTTTTTGACGAACTTGTATTAATTTATTAGTTTCAGCTGCAAATAAAAATATAAAAATATACTGCAGTATGAAGGTTTATAGTCAGTTATCTTGATTCCAACTTGTTAGTTCCAGCTAACGTGCCGAAACACTTTACACGTTTTTTTTTTTCCTTCTGTTTTCCCCCTTTTCTTTTACTATCATGTTAAAGAAATCAGATTTGCATCAACCAATCCAATTGACCGATCTGCATATATCGTGTATTGTTTTTTCCTTCCTCTAGTTATTTTGCCCTATGCATGGATGAAGTCCTTTTTGCTCATCTTGGAAATGGTCCAGTTTTTTAGCTATTTGAATAGCTATACCATGACTTGCAAGCAGATAATGCATTTTATTGAACTTATTCTAGTGCCGTGCCCACTAAACCAAGCTAATCATTTGTGAAAAACAGAGATTTGGTTGAAAATGTTTCGCCTGTGAGTCCTGTTTTATGCAAACAAACCTACAGCCAAAATTACATCATCTGATTGTAATGAAATATCTTACTTGTTCTCATCCTGTGCTTAGACCAAACGAAGTGGACGAACTTTGTGAATAATCCGGAAAAACATTCTCAGATGATCTACTGTTTCAAACCTCGTTCTTGCAGGCGTTATTCAAATGGAAATTTATACTGCCGGCTATTATAGACTTTAGGATGTATTACAAAATTCTCTCTTGACGTTAAACTCTTGCCGGGATTTTAAAGAAGTTCAGTTTCCTGCAAACAATTTTTTACAAATTCGAACCCATTACTAAAACCATACTCTCATCTGCAATTTTGCAAGTTCATCAATCGATAGTAGTGCCTAATTGGTCCAAAAGCCATTGGGAAATTGTTGTTATCAGTCCCTCCCCTTACATTCATCGGCGATTTCTTGAGATTCATTCACCGGTGAAGAGTAAGTGGCATTGCGACAGAATTGGGAAATAATATCTATCGTCTAGTTCGAATCCTTAAAGATTCACAATTCCCTTTTGAAGAACTAGCAGGCTTTTCTATTGGGAGATTCCATTTTAGTGCTTCTAACTTGTTCATTTTGTTGTGAGACCTAAATCCTATGGACGATTTTTGTTACGACTGTATGCCAAAATAGAGACAACTACTTTTGGTAGATATGCTGTCCTCTTCTTTCACTTCTGACTTCTCACAAGACACAAGGTACCTTTTCAGAAATGCAATAAACGACAAACAAATTCTCTAAATCATGAAAGAAAAGAAAATTTCTGCGGCTGCTATCGCACCAAAGTGCCAAAAATGAGAGGGCGTAAAACGCAAGCGTTATCAAATGCAGGGGAGATGGGAGTTCTATAAATTGCAATAGGAAGTAAATATTGTAACATGCAAGGAAAATTGTGTTTCAGTCGTATGTTGCTCATTACATGGTGTCACATAATCGCTGACAAAAGGAGAGGGCAGTAAAAATACACTTAAACATAGAACGATATAATAAGGGCTGCCGGAATAGGTTTACCGAGTCGCAAAAAGGAACCCCCATTGAGTGGCTCGTCGGTATGCCAGCTGCTTATTATCTCATATTCCTCCACGCAGAATGCTAAAACTAATGATGACAACATTTTATAATTTGAAAAACTGATCACAGAATGCAATCCTCGTGATGTGCATTTTGGATCAGAAAAAGGACAATACATTGGCTGGGCAGCATTTTGGAGGAAACCATGGTTAAGGTTCCATTGCCTTTCGAGCATATGCCAGCACCATAACGAAATCCTTTGCCGAGGATCCGATAGTTGCTGGAATTCGTTCAGATATTGATGCTGTCTGTAGCCAGAGATCAACTAAGTTATACAGCTGCAGGGTGGGAACCACTGGCTGTCCCATACATTTGATCTCAACCTGCAAGCATAGATATAAATAAAACCAAACACTGATGAGAGGTACACAATGGAAATGATGATTTGCTTCACAGGACTTCGAGTTTCTCCATAAACATGGTTGTCACTTTGCATAATTATAGCAATCAAGTACCTAAGCTACTAGTTAATGTGAAACATATCTTTCTGGCGGTGTGATTTTTTTCAGATTAAGCCAAGTAAGAAATACAAATAACCAAGATTGACAACTAATCAATGGTTGTGAACAATAAATATAGATCTTTGGTGTGGGAAATAATTTTAAGCTTTATAAATCTGGTGCACGCTTCCTAAATTGACTAGAAGGCCATAATATTATGCAAACAAGCAGCCGGACTCTTCAAGCCATCACACGAGCTGTTAGACAGAGGGATTTGTGCAGTCGAAAAGCCATGTGATTTTGTACTTTAATATCTTTTATATCTAACTACGCATGGTCTTTTTATATAATACAAGGATGTCAAGCCTCACCTCAGATTCACTAGTTAGATCTAGTTTCATCATCAGGTACTTTTGGATAAATGAAACAGGTAAATTTCCATTCCTGTGACAGAGGAGATAAATATGACGTCAGAGTTCTATACTATTAAAGAAAATCTCTCCTTCCAGTAGGTAATAGAAAAAGATTTCACATCTCGGACTCCAAGTTTCATGAAAGAAAATATTCAGAGTATAGAAGTGAGATTTGTTGAAGAAAACAGTAATAAGCAAAGATAAAGTAAACATGCTGACATGTCTGGTAAATTGATGAACAGCTTGACGCAAGTTAAAGTCTAGCAGATGACATATTTATTTGATACCGAGTCAAACATCCATCTAACTACCAATTGCAAGAGACTATAAAAACAGACACAACACCATATTTTCATCTCAGCATCATGATTTTATCTGTTAATTTATTGGTTAATTAGTCATTAACAACAAATTTTCCCTGAAATTGTGACATTGTCAAACAGAAAGCGTAATCAACTACGCATCTAGAAAGAGGAACTTTTATAATAGAAACTTAATTTAATTTCCTATGACAAGACAGAAACCTTTTCATCATGTTTCTTTCTCAAACAACATAGAGTTAGAAAATTACAAAGTGACAGCCCTTATAATTCTACTGCACTAAAAGAACTCAGTGATGCAGTCCATGAACGAGGCACATAAACAATACTCACTTTATTCTCAAGTAACTCGCTCGAATTTGAGGCAAAGGTGCACTTCCTCCACTGAAATTATGATTTGAAATTAGCATTCAACGAACAAGATTACTTCTTTTCAAGTAAACGTGGTAAAGTATAACAAAGGAATAAACTAAAATAATTAAGTTGTTTCTCACTGGTCTTCAGAAGCTACAAGGGAAAACCAAATCGGGCCAATTCTTCTTTCATGCTTGCTGCTAGCTGCATCCAGCACAGCTTGGGGTGAAATCCTTGATTCACCAAAAGCAGCTTCTCTTTTCCGGCGGACCCTGCGCAATTTTTTAGGTTGTGCAGTTTCTGATGAGACGGGATCAGTATTCTTTTCATCATCAACTTTTGACTTGCGTTTGTTTTCCTTTATTTTTGATCTGCGCAATTGATGTTCACTGTTAACATCTTGTGTAGGTTCTACCTTATTATCAGACCCTTGTGAATTGGACTTTAAAGACTTGGTCCTGTTTGCCACTTCCACCAAACAATTCAAAGGTTTCCAAAGGTCTGTTTTTCCTTCCCAGTGTTCAGAACCATTGTCTGTTTCTTTATGCGCAGTTGGTTTTGCTTCGCTAGGCTCAGCAGGAAGAGAACTCTGCACCATTCAAAAATGAGAGAAACATTAGCAAGTTGAAGCAAAAGTTTTTAAATTTCTAAGAAAGAAAAGCAAATTTTGAAAGCAAAGTGTAAAAGAAAAAGATGCGCTCCTTACCTGCTTAGTATTTTGAGAGAACTTGTTTGAAGTCTCAGGAGAACTTGAGCTCTCTGGATGGTCCTCCGTGGAATCTTCTTCTTTCTTAACAGACTTTTCGATTGAAAAGCCAGAGCCTCGTAGAGCAGAAGCCTTTCTGGAGACGGCCTTCGTTCTTCTCCCAGTCATGGCGGCATGGGCAGTTACTCTTGGAGTGCTGACAACCAATGAGGAGAGTGATCTTTCCTTTCTTCTCACTGGTAGTGTAACTGCCACTGGCAAAACTTCAGGTGCCTTTACTTTCCTTCCCTTGATAGGGAAAACCTTTGCTCTAAGATCTTGCAAATTGTGGTCCGGCCTGATAAGCAAAACAACAAATAATACCTCAATACACCAACTTACGAACAAAAATCTCATTATTACTAAATTTGTGGTCAATCTACATAATTTGTGTGCATTGCCCAATAAGCTCATTTTCCTCAAAACGGTACAAGGAATGAAAACTTGGATTAGGTGGCAATTTAAGCTCAACTTAACGTGATACTTAAAATAAGCACCTTCTCTTAATTTTACATCAGTATATTCAGTTATTGTGCAAGTAATTTACCATGATTCTATGTGCAAGGCCTTATATGAGTGCTGTAGTGGCTATTTAAGCTCATAAACAATCACAGAGAAACAAAGGAGGCGTTTGATATTATTTTCAAAATAGATAAAAATATTTTTGTTTTGAAAAATGAGAATTTTTAAGAAATTATGCTGAGAGTGTTTTGAAAATTTTTGCTTCAAAAAGCATACGAAAACATTTCCAAAAGTTCTGAGAAAAAAAAAACAAACAGGGCCAAAGGGACAAATGATTATAGTTCTAATCAGCAGAGAACCTAACCTCAATTTCTCTAATGGAACGCAGCCCAGACCGATATTGCATTTTGGGCAGTTCTCTATTTCTTCATCAGAGATCTTATCATAAATGCATTTCCTGCAAACTGAATGAAGTTCAAAAGCACAAGTATCAGAAATATTGTGTCAACCGAGTGAAAAAACTTAATGGAACTCTGGAGTAGGAAATCTTAAAGAACGTCAAATTTTCAAGCGAAACATGAATCCAAACAGTTGAAATAAACAATAATTCAGATATTGATCATAAATATTCGTCTTCAAGCAACTTTAATAAGTAAAAAGCCGTTGACAAAAAAATTTTGTTTATCTCCTAAAAATAATAATAAAAAAAAGCAACATAGTTATGCTCAAGCTCATCTTCACCAACTACTCAATCACTGTCCCGGGGCTAGCTCATTGACAAGCGCACCCAAAATCAAACAGTGTTCAAAACTTCAAACCCATGAACGTCCTAGCAATATGTTCCTCTTTGTGGGCAATGGAACTAAGCCAAAGCAAAGCAAATAACCAAACTTTATCATTACAAGTCAAAACTTTCCAAACCATTATTATCACCAGAAAAATAAAAATAAAAATAAAAATAAAAAACAATCAAATACAATCAGACACTAAGAGATAGAGAGAGAATGCAGCAAAATACGAAAATACCAAATACCCATGTTCTTAATATACAAAGACGACCTATATATCTACGAAATACAAAGTCAAACCAAGAGAAACCCAGATGAGAAAACGAAAAATAACAACAACCCAAATCCCAGAAGTACACAAACGAGAGAGGAATAGTAAAAAATTTGAAGAATCAAGAACCAAATTACTTGAAAATACAAGAGAGAGAAAGGGAGAGAGTAGTGTTGACTACTCACACGTATGGAGGCATTCGGATATGGTGGTGGCGTCTCTGAAGAGTTTGTTACAGAGAGGGCAAGTCATGCATGCCTCAATCGTCTCCCTCCTTACCTTCACGACCTGATTCGCCATTTTCACGAAACAGAAAATCCTTCTCTGTGGACGCACGTGTCCAATCCAATCACTGCATGTTAATAATTATTAATACACAAAAAACAACATTAACGCCGAGATTCTATTTTTTACGTCCATCATTTCCTCGGCCAAATTCACCTGCATTAGAACGCGAAAACGAGGATTTCAGAACAACTAACAAATCAACATCGAACAAAAATATATATACTAGAATATTCGAGGAATAACGTCAATCTTACTACGGGGAATATAGAATGCGTGCAAAGAAGAAGAAGAAGAAAGTCGATAGCTTCGTAAAGAAGTGAGATTACGAGATGGGTTTTTGATTTTGCGTGATTTGTTGAGATTTTCGACGTGGGCTTTGGATGGAGGGAGTTTTTGTGGGGGTGATTTGGATTGATCTGAATCGAGAGGCTCTCTTCGTCGAAAAGAAGCATGAGCCAAGAGTTTCCTCTTTGTGTCTTTTTTTTTTTTTTTTTTTAAAGGTTATTTATTTTGAAAAACATGTCGGAGTTGAACAGTGAATTTGGAATTAGATTAGAGTTCAAAAAAAATATTATTATCTTTTAGAAAGCAAATGAGATGAGATGTGAGGATAACTTGCCCTTGGGGTGCGCATTGAGGGAAGATGCGCACCCGGTTACGTAGACTGGAGTGTGCGTTGCAATGTGGGCAGGTCTATCATTTGGCGTGCTCCATACGGAGCCTGCAAAGCAATAGTGCCAATGGTACTTTTTTCCTTGCTCATTGCATAGATGATTATTTGGATTTAAAAAAAAAGAAAAAAAAAAAGGGGGATGCTGTACTCGAAGTCAGGGTAAAACTGATCGAACCCTTGAAACAAACAGCGCTAAGTTGATTAAAACCTAACGATATGCTTTTTTTGTTTGAGAATTTTCGGTATTAGATTTATTTCTATGCCATGCTGATTGTGTCTTTAGTATTTGGTATTTAGTTTCGGTCGATTTGTTTTATCTATCAATAGTAATGATTTTTTCTAATGAGTTTTAGTCATGTTTAATTTTTATGTGTCAACTGGGTCTTTTTCTTTTGTGCCTTAACATTTGTGTTTGCCCTTATGTTTTATTTGTTTTTACTAGTAGATATGGTTAATTTTAGAAGTCGAACTCTCTTGTAATTGATGGTTATTTGCGATTATATTTAAGTATATATCTCAATTGATTTCAAATAAAATTTTACTTAAAAAAAAAATCAAGTATGCCATTTTAGATACCAGATCCATAAGATTTTTTTCCTTATAACATAATTGTACTTTTACAGTACAATCTTTTACATTTTATCGTTAAATTTTAATTTAAAAAAACCTAAGAGTAAATTAGGGAGGATTTATGAAAGAATATTGCGTCTTGGTGAGTAATTCGTAATTAAAAATGATAATGCAACTTACATAAAATTTTTATATACAAGTGGATTCTTATACGTATTGCTACACGTAAGATACTGTTTATCACCTAAGATGTTTAGCAATCTAGACAGAACTATCCTAACTAAGCTTAAGCGTAGTTGACCTCTTTATCTTTCTTTACATTCAACTTTAACAATTGTTTTTGCATTACAATTGAAAGATAAAAGAGAATGATGGGAAAAAAACTTTGTGCAAGTCAGAAAAGCTATTGAGACATGTTCTCCAATATGTTGCAGGCAGGACAATTTCTTCCTTCAAGCACAGCTAGATTCTTGTCCTTCCAAATCGACCAGAAAATAACACAAAACAGTTTAAAATGATTCCTGTTAGTTATTTGAGCAAAATTACTCAAACCGGTCTCCTCGAAACCTTGCAACAGACTCATGACTCATGAAGGGTACTTTCATTCCACAACTCTTTAGACAATCGACAAGATACACTAAGGCATGAAGCTGGTTGGTAAATGGATTCGAATTATCTTGATTTGGATACTTTTCTTTCCCTTCCAGACATTTGTAGCACCCACTTGGTCGGTTAGATTGATTCCCCCAAGTTGGGAGAATGTTATGAAAAGCTCACCAAATAAAGAGCTTGATCTTAAAAGGAATATTTAAGTGCCACGACATGTTCTACCATCGATGAAGAACCCTGCATATTCTGAGTTTGCATTGCCACAAAATATCCAGATTTTGCAGTATAATTACCTCCTTTGTTGAAATGCCAAAGAAGCTTATCAAACCCCCCTAAAACGTCCAACCAAAATAGATCTGATCAGCTCTAGGTCCACCGGCAATAGCACTTCATTAACCACCTCCCAATTTCATCCATCCAAGTTATTAAGATCTGCCACCTTCAGTTCATGAGTTGATTCACTCGCACATTTGAAAGGCCTAACTGAGAAAGACCTAAGTATCCACGGGTCTTTTTAGTATCATCCCCAACATTACGGCTGAGTGTTATAGCAGATTTCTAAAAATTATTTTTGTAGAAATTCTCCTTTTACCATGAGTAAACACTAAAAAAGAAAAGATGATTATTTATCATTCTACTACCAAATAAAATAAATATATACTAAAAGGAATAAAAAATGTTAATTCCTATTACATTAACTGTCCAATCTATTACCTTCTCCACTATATTTCTTTACAATTTAGTATATACATCTTTAAATCTTGATCCAAAACGACCAACCCACACTATATTAGAAATAATCATCAACCTGACAAAAAAAAAAACCAGAGAATAAAAAAATTACAAGAAGTCTACAGTGGTCTAAAATATTCCATTGCTTGAGACTTTAGAAACACATGATTCACATGAAAGAAATTGTCAGCCACATAACACCAAATAAAACCTTTTTCTTTTTTGGTGCTAAAAACATTTACAATACTCGGTCGCCGGAACTTGGTAGAAATGAAAAGAATAACACAGAGAACAAATGTGAAAAAAAAAATAGCCTTTTTTTTTTTAATGACATGAACGCGTTAGCGTTGAGGCAGGGAGGGTGACGCTGGATGGCAGCGAAGAAGAGTAGTATATTTGTAAAGAGGTGAGAAAGTCAAGAAAAGCATGCCGTATAAGTGGCTTGTTGAAAAGTAGTGCATCCAATCTGAACTCTGATGTTTGATGTTTTGCGGCCGACCAACCGTGTGGGACCACTCCTACAAGCCTACATATGTTCAGCTCGTGTAATTTACTTCGGGGTTCAGGCTCATAATATTAGGATTTTTTTTTTTTTTTTTTTTTAAGAAAAGGATTCTGCTCACATTTTGTAACCTTTAACACTTAACTTCTTATTTTAAGAATTTAAGTGTTTAGGTATTTAAATTCTTAATCAATTGACATATTGATTCCTATTTTAAGTTGAATATTTATGTCTCAAACTCTTAAGGCCCATTTGATTCGTAGTTTTATATACAACTTAAATCATTTTACTACAGTATTTTTTCTCATAAAAATTTAAATTTTCATACAAATTATCTATTCAAATCTATGAATCAAACGGACTCTTAAATTCTTGATGTTGTTAGTCTCATCATGTTTTTAATGTTAAATGCTATAAAAAATAAGAATATTTTGAGGCTTTTTGTTCCTAAAGTTCAAAAAACATATATATATTTTATAACAAAAAATCCCCCAAAACTTTCCTTTTTATTTTTTGAAAGTATCCTTTGTTATTGCTCTTGTAAAAATACAAAAATATATGCTCTTGGGGACCTTTTTGTAAAAAAAATATGTTTTCGGGACCTAAGAAACCATAAATTCTCAAAATATTGACATCTTATATAGCATTTAACAGAAAAAATCATAAGGACTAACAGCCGCAACAATTAAGAGTTTAGGATTTTAATGTCTAAATTCTCAAAATAAAGACTAAATGATGTCAATAAATTAAAAGTTTTAGAAACTTAATTGTCTAAATTTTTACGATAGAAACTTAAGTGTCAATAAAATAAGAGTCGTGAAACCTGACCGTCAAATTTTTAAAATGAAGACCCCTCCAATGGTTAAAAAGTTTGGACTTAAGGCGCAAATATCCCAAAAAAAAAAAAGAAAAAAAGTTCACCCCACGTAACTCATGCCCGGATATTTTCCTTTTTATGATGAGCAAAACGACAGGCGGCAGCGGGACCACGACAAATCGTCATGCAATGTCGTTTTCTCCATGATGATCGCTGCCACCTCTCCTTCTTTGTTGTCAAACGACGTCCTTTTTGTTATTTTCTTCCGTTGCCATTACAGAATAAATTACGAGCTTTTCTCCAATGAACAACGATCTAACGTATCATATTGAAAGTAACCAGCTTCCAATATGCAACAAACAATTTCCAAATAATATGTAGTTTAATAACATATTTATTTTCTTTATCGACCTCATTCAAGATCCAAGAAGACCTTTGTGTCGAGCATACGAAATAATTGATAGAAAAAGGCAGGCACATAGTATTCCAGTGAGGACGACCACCTAATGTTCCAAAAAAGAGGAATAATGACAAATTACTATAATTTCATATGGTTTTATATAAAATATCTTGAAGGAAAAATATCATCAAGATACCTTGTAGTTTATCACATTATAAAAAGATAAAAAAAAAAAATCACTCTCTTTATTTTTAAACAAAAAGTGAAAAAAAAAAGAAAGACATGTTTCAAAAATGGATCCAACTTCCAAGTTGTACTACAGGGTACCAAAACGAGATTTTCCCAATTTAAAGTTCTATTTTCTATTTCTATATTTGGAGTACTGTTAAGATGATTTGTTATGATATGACATACCCATTTAAAGACGTAGCCATGACCTTCTTTCCAAGTATAATGGATGTTCATGCCAAATATCGCAGCCACCAGCGAATACACAGACAAACAAACAGTTCCAGAACATAGGAAAAGCTCTAGCTGCGCACAGTTTAAGAATGCCAATATAACTATATATATATATATATATAGTATATATATATATAGTTATATCTACGTATATATAAAGGAGATTAAGAATATAATTGTGTCCGAAGATGATTACCTGAATAAGCTGGTTTCGGTGATTGTCAAGCTGCAAAATAATTAATGCAATACAAATCAAGTACTAGACATAAATATGAAGATTTTTCATTGTTATGATTAAGTTTAATCACTTACCTGGATGTTGATATAATCTTCTGTGTCATCTATGTATTCACGAAGCTATAAGAAGAGAGTGAAATAACATAATTATGAACATCTCATTTCCTTGCCAATTGAGCACATATCTTCGTAAAAAAAAAAAATGTATTAGCATAAAAAAAAAAAAAAAAAAAAGTGCATACCGTGGTCAATTTGTTAAGCGTTCCATCAATTTGCATAAAGTAAGCCTGTAAAAAGATAAAAAGAGTGGTTTTGGTTCAAATATATGTATACATACGTACATTATTTAGCAAACCAAGGCTTGAAATTATAGGATCAGTGCAAAATAATCAATAATGTTATAACCTCAAGCAGCATTTCAAGCTCTTCAATATCATTCTCTGGTCGAACAGTTACAGTGCTTGTCCTGCTTGTTCTGGATATCTTTGAGCCTACGGTGGGGGAGCTGAAAAACCAATTCGGTGCACCGTAGCCGCTCACAGGCGAAGATGTCATGGCCAACTTTCTTGATAAGTAAAGGTCCGCCATGTCATCATCATCGTCAAGAAGTTGTTCCAGTTCGTCTCTTACCTGAAATGGAATGCGAAGACTAAGTGCAGAAACATTGAGAGGTGAGAGTTTTCAAAGTGATTGTACCTTGTACTTTCCTGTTATCTTATTTTCTTGATATTGCGCTGAAAGTGGACGTAACTTTAATATTATTGAGAATGAACCACTACTTAATTTTTTTTTTTTTTTGCTCTCCTCGTTTTATTGCTCTGGTAGAGATTAAGGCTCTTAATTCCTAACACGTTTTCTACCACTCATATAAATTTCCTGAATAATAATGGTGTTTCTTCAATTTCATGAGCTGATAATCTACATAATTCATTTGCAATTCCTTGTGAAGAATTTTCCACACATTATGGTATCACTGATAGATCCAGTAAAAAGTACATCCAGGTCTGGCATGTCATTAATATAGACCAAAAGTTACCATGTTCCTTTCAATTAAAGCAGTTTCCATAAAAATATCACCATGCTGCATATTACCTTTTGAACCCGATTTGTCAACCTTGTCATTGCACTTTTCAGTTTGCGCACTCGATCCAAATTACGGCTGCTAATCTGCACTTAATCATAAATCATTTATGTAGAAGATTAGCATAAGCAAGTCTTAGAGATAAACATGCATTGCTTAGAGGCTAGAGCATATCTCTGTGTAACCATAACAAACACCACTAATAAGCAAAGCACATTTTTTAGTAGTTTCATGAGCCTTTTGCAGTCAAGAATAGCTAAACAAGCCATTATAATTACCTTGGAGGTGAGTTCATCTAGAGCTGGATAAGCATCGGCTTCCAATTCTCTTGCGCAGGCATCAAGATAGCTACAAATACCTTCTAGTGCCACTTCCAGCGCCCGGAATTCAAACGGAAATTCTGTGGTACCAATTATGGTGAGCAATATTGAGCTTGCCTTGAACTATAATCACCCTTTTTTTTTTAATTGTTGTTCTTTCTCAAAGCAATTTGAATTTGAACCAAAAATTTCTGTTCAAAATAAGTGATGCGTCTGACTTTTTGGTCACTAGTAATCAGTGTGACACGTCTAGGAAATAATATCATCCTTACATGATTCATCTAAATACCAAAACAAAGCCATCCATAAATTCCATTTCAAGTACCGTTTCCTTCGCCTGTTTCAGCATCGTCTCGAACCCTAGCGGGTTGCTCTTCTTCTTCCCCTTGGCCTTTGAAGCTGGCACTTGTTAAAACCAATCTTCTTTGGAGTTCCTCCACAATGGGAACTACATTGTCATCCAATGGATCTCTAAGCAACACCTACCCAAAAAAAAAAAAAAAAAAAAAGTCCCTTCAAAGTTCAGAAAAAACGTAGAGATCTTACTGAGATTGCTCTTCCCAACAAAACGCAACTTACAATATATAATTAAGTAGTAAAGTATAGAATTCCAAAAGAAGCAATCTTTTTCTTGAACCCAAAAAGCAAACCAAAAAACAGGGGACAACAAAAAACTTACCTCCTCTGCAGTGATAATTGCTTTGATGTGCTGGAAACCAAAAAAAAAAGGCAATAAAAATAAAACCAAAACCATACGCTATCAGCACCAGAATTAATAAATAAATATTTAAAAAATATAACCTCGTGAGAAAACCCAGAAAAAAAAAGGTAATAAAACTGACCTCCAAATTAAGAACAATTACTTTTTCTCTGCCTAAGATGGTAGAAGGATACGACAACAGAGGATCCAGAATCCGAAGATCTCTAGCATGAATATGAACCCGTCGCATAATGGCGTACTTGTCAACATCCAAGATTGTTCCTTTCCCGGTTTGGTCCAGCAAAATCCAGCTTCTAGAAACCGCCGTTTTCTTCTTCAAAGAAGCCTGAGTCTCCGCCGGAACCAACATCCATCTCTATCCATTTTCCAACCAAAAAGAAAAAAAAAAAAAAAACCACTAACTATGTCATCTTCATTTCCAAAAACAAATCTTTAAGCAAAAAATTGCTTAAAAATTGCTTTATGAAGGTGGATTTATACGTTAGCTATATCTAAAGGTTGTGCTTTGTGGGTGTGTTACAGAGCTTGGTGGAATGGAATATTAGGCTATGGAGAGATTTGTGTGGAACTGGAATATGGTTTTTGTGGAAAGAGAAGAGAGAAGAAGGTGAAGAGGCAAAAGTTTTTGGGAGATGTTTTTTGTCGGAGATATGGTGCATGGATTTAGTGGCAGCTGGTGGGAGTTGAGGTATGTCGGTTAAAATTTGGTGCGGAGTGGGTTTGAAACCGATGTTTCATCGTTAGCTTGTTAAAATTAAAAAAACAAATAAATGGATAAAAAAGCATAACGACAAAGGTGGAGGAAATTGTTTTTTACACTGTGTTTTACATGTACGGTTAAAACTAAAATTATGATTATCAAAAAAATGTAAACCTCTTACATATTAGCATAAGAGTTATTACAGTATAAAATTTTCATATGTTACAATATTTTAAATAATAAAGTTAGTTCTAATTATATTTGTCAAACACTTATGCATAACTTCATGTGATATAAGTTAGCAGTTTTGTTTCATAATCGTTTTTATCTAAATGCAATTACTTCTTTTCAGATTATTTGAAAACATAATTGATACTAATAAGTTGAACTAAAATATTATAAAATGTAAAAATTTTATATTATAACAATTAAAATAAATTAAAATATTATAATATAAAAGAGCTTTATACTATAACAATTAAAAAATTAATAAATTAGAAGTAAGTTGTCAAGCATAATTTTTTTTTAATTTCTCTTATATTGAAAATTTGGAAAAACAAACGAATGAATTGATGCTTTTCTTTTCATTAAAAAAATTTGTGACTTTAAATTTTTTTCCTTTTACTATTTTGAAATGAGATGGAATCGTGGAGTGAGACGACACCCTATGAATAAAGACAACAATACGCAACCAAGTGAAAAAGAGTGCGTCAAAAAAAAAAAAGGAGATCTCCAAATTTTTTAAATTGTCTTGGACAAAAAAAAAATAGTGATAAAGAAACATAAGGAAAAATAAAAATATGGCATCAAACGATGCCTTGAAATGAGATGAGGCAGAAAAAGAAAACTCAAAAAAAATAAATAAATAAAAATAGAAAAAGAGGGCAAACGACAATGTAGAAAAACGACAAATCACAAGAAAGCAGAAAACGACATGCAATGGTGAAGAAATGACACGGAAACGACATAGATAGGAGCAAATGATGGTAAAGGGGAAACTAGGATTGAGTTAAAGGTAAAGAGGCAAACGACAAGGCGGAAAAACTTCAAACAGTACACAGTGATCAAACGACAAGAACACTGAAACGACATAAAAACAAAAAAGGACAGAAAAGGATGAATAGTCGATCAAACGGGAAACGACAATAAAAGAGAAACGATGATCAACGACAAAATTACTACAACAAAGTGAAAACCAGGAAAAACAACATAAAAAGTGGAATTAACGACGGTAAAGTAGTAAAAGACAAAAAAAAAAAAAAAAAAAAAACAACAGATACAAAAAATAGTTAAATGTATTCAAGAAAAAAAAAAAAAAAAA
>CAMOHE010055303.1:78896-110999 GCA_946598075.1 Artocarpus hirsutus
TGTATTCAATAAAAAAAAAAAAAAAAAAGCGGGAGCAATCAAATGTGTAAAAAAAACAGGGACGTTAACCAAAAATACAAAACTGAATCGCACAAATTAAACCAATCTGGATAGATTGTATGGAGTTGGCTGCGCTTTTTAATTGGGTGGGTCTGAACTCTAAAGCTGCTCCCTTTAGGACCGTAAAAGATTCGGGGCAATCGGCTTTTAGATCACGGCGATCCTAAGGAGCCTTTTCCTTAACAACTGAGCTTGTCTGTTTGGTTTTGGCGTAGGTTCTTGCTTTTATTTTGTTGTGACCAATTTTCCTGTTTTTTCTGGCTTTGCCGTACGGAGGCACCGTCTTTCTCCTCAGGCTGTTTTGTTGGCTTGTTTTTGGGTTTGCTTTGTGTTTCGCTTTGAGCTGTCTTAGCCTTGATCAATGAAAAACATCTTTTTGGAAGGAAAAAAAAAGTGCTTGTCTATGTACGGCATGGTAGAGAAAAATAGGAGGATTGAGATCGAAATTGGCATTCTTGTAGGTTTCGTGATTGCAATTTATAAACAGTAAAAGTGTTTTTGGTATTTGTATAATAAAAAAAGATAAAATTGGTATTTAGATAAAACTGAGAAGGTGTTTCGTATATGTCCTCCTTCCAAAACCATAAAAATGAACTAGAAGCATAAAAATGAACTATACTTCTATTGTCATTTTAGATTGCTTTTCCATGTTCTTTTACCTTCTTTGTCATTATTTATTTATTTATTATTGAAAGCCTTTAAAAATCAAGTTTCAACAGTCACAATATAAAAGCAACTCTCACGTGTTGCAATATATAATAAAAACATGTTACAACATAAAACATTACAGTAATTTAAATTTTATGACAGAAATGATTTATCATTTCTTTATAAATTCTTTAGCTAATTTCACCTTAACCAAGAAAGTCAAAAACCATGGAGCTTATTTGGCAACTCAAAATCCACTCGTCTTTGGCAAGAACGAGACCCTCCTCTAACAACAATTGAGAAGGGCTAAAAGAACCATGAGGCATGGAGTTTCTTTGAGAATATTTGAGAATGCCCCTATTATTCGTTAATTATGTTATTTGGTGCGCGTGTTTAGAATATTTTAAGTGCTTTTAAACCTATGGGCCTACATAAACAAACGTTTGAAATGCGCAAGTTTCAAATCGTTAGTAGTAAGGAATGTTTAAATTAGGCTAAACTGTTATTTTGAGAACTTGATCCCCGCTCTCCTTAAGTTCTAGCTGTTTTGAACCATTTTCTATAATAAAAACTATTTTTATTCTTTTTTTTTTTTATATAAACCATAATTTTCTAAACACTAGTTCTCGTTTTAAAGCTAGTGTGATATTTTATTATTGTTTTAAGCTTTCACGTCACAAATACCAATATAAAACCTTACTATTTCAAATCTGCACACCAAACAAACCTCTAATCCCAAATTAAACCTTGGTTATTTAATCTCTCTCTTAACTAACAACCAACCAGCGGTAAAAAAATAAAATACTCGTTCAATAGTTCCGAATCACGTATTATTAAGTGAAAAGTTATAAGAGTGGAGTTGAATTAGATTGTTTCCGCAAATAGAATATTTCTAAATATGTAAGCTTTTTTTTCTCGCAAGAAGAATAGAATAAAAATGTTGATTATTATTGATGGACATGCAAGTCAAAGAGCTAACCTCTCAAAAAAAAGTTTCAAAAAACTTTAGTGGGAAATTCATATAATTGTATTTTTCTATTTCGCTTGAATATGTCATCATGTTCATAAAATAATAATAATAGGACTCTTTCCGAGCGACAAAATTAGGAAACTAATTAGTCATCAAAAAATTTAGGAAACTAATTTCTTTGGCAGACACGCAAGTTTTGCGACTATTTTTTCAACTTTTAAATAACGTAGCAATCGGGTTGGTAGGCCGCAGCCAAAATTCGGTACATGGAAAGTTACTGGTTTAGCGTATTCCGAGATTAATTAAAACCATTAAGGCAAAAATAGAGATATTTTATTTTTAGACCTTGTATTTTTGAGGTTTTTATAACTTTATATTTTATATTTTAAACTTTAATACCGTTATACCTTCACATTTTGAATATATGTTAATTTTTTACCTTTTTCATGTTAAAGTTTGACTTTGACTATGTAAAATATTTGAATGTTTTTTACATTTTGAAAATTTTACCTTTTTTCTTGAAATTTTTAATGTATTGTTCAGTTTTTTTTAAGGGAGTTTAGGTCTTTTTTTGTTGTCAAAATTAATTGGTGACTAAGAAAATGTAGGAATTTAACAACAATTTAAAATATGAACATATAAAAGTGTCAAAGCTCAAAATATAAGGTATAATTTTTCGATAACCTTAAAATACAAAGTATAAAAATAAAAATAACCCGACAATAATACCAGTCATTTGGTTCTAATTCAAAATCTAATACGTGCAATTGTTTTATTTTAGGTTTCTTTAACATTAAGACATAATACCTATGGGCTTTTTTTAATGAAAAAAAGAGTGACACTTAAGGACTCAAATTCCCTTTCTAATTTTTAGTTTTCATTTAATAAAAAGCATATAAAAACCATTATAAACTTTTTAAATAATACATTATAATATAATTGATTATACATTATTTAAAACATTAAAATTGTATAAAGGATTTGAATCCGATACCTAAATACAAAATATTACTTTAACTTAGCCAAACTTAAGAACCAACTGCATGGACCAGTGCTGCTGCTTCTCCTTCTCTCACGCTCTCTCTTAATTTTTTATTTTGGCTGCCAAAATAAATGTTGCTTCAACTTAGGCTTTAATATATTGGGCCTAGGATGATTGGATTAGAGAGTTATCGGCATACGCCCAAAATGTGGCTAATATGAGCAAATTATGATAACGAAATTTCAAGCCAGCCTTGATGTGTATGGATCACCAAAACGAATAAATTAGAGGAATAAAGCTATTCACATGAGTTGGCTCGGATTGGTGAGGTTCGGCGAGTTGACTTCTTTTTTTCCATTTAATGCATGTGAGAGCCTCGCCCTAACTGGAGATCGACACATCACTCTTCAACAACACACTCTCTAGTGAAGCTTTTTGAATTAAAAAAAAAAGCCTGATTTTATTTCAAATTTCAAAAACCCTGATATTAGGAATTTTGGATGTTTGTTACGTCATAAGAGAATTTATGCGCTGCTTGCAGAATCCTAAGTAGTTCCAAGAAATTCTCACGTGGCAAATTCCTTTTTTTCTCTCTCTCTCTCTCTTTTACCATAACAATAAAAGATTTAAATCTTCTTTCCCATTTTCCGATTTTAGTATTTCAAATGAAAAAAAGCAAACATGGTGGTTAACAAACTTAATTTTAACTTATTAGTTTTAACTTAAATTGTATAAAATTTTGATATATTATAATATTTTCAGTTATAATCAACAGTTTGTAGAAACCTTATTAATACGCTGCTTTCAACACTACTTGAAAAAAGGGGAAAAAAAAAGAAAAAGAAAATTGTCTTGTTTTGGTGACAATTACATAAATTTCCAAAAAAAAAAAAAACAATTATGCAATAGGTGCAACTTATAAGTTTTTTTTTTTCTCGGCAAAAAAAAAACCTATTATTTTTGGGAATTAAAATAATATAGAGATGAGCTGGCACTATTATTTAACGTAGGGCCAGCAATACGGTTGCGACACGACACGAATCCAACACGATTTTTTACGGGTTAGTGTCAAAAAATTTGACTATGGGTCATTTTAGTGTCGACCTGAAATTGACCCGTCAAAAAACAGGTCGGGTTCGGGTCAACCCGTCTGACACGAAAATGACCCATTTTGACTCGTATTTAATTAATTAAATTTTAAAAAAATATTATTATTTCATATATAATATAAGCCCTTAAAAGATCAAACCCTACCTCTCTTATCACTCATCTTCTTGTTGAAGTAGTATAAAACTCTTCTAATTTTATGTTTTTTTTAATATTATATATATTAATGTAGGCGGGTCATAAGCGAATTGCAGGTCACAATAGAGTTACGGGTCAAAAACGAGTCGCGGATCATATTTTTTTGACACTATGCATAAAAAACGAGTTGATACGGGTCGGGTTAGTGTCAACCCGTATCAAAACGGGTCGTGTTCGGGTTGAGAATTCTCAACCCATTCGTGTCACGAGTTAAGTTAGTATAGATCTATTTTTGTAAAAATTAACTCTAATCTGATACAAACTCGACCCGTCAACCTGTTTTGTCACCCTTAATTTAACGGAATCTTTTTCACATTTTTTTTCTCTGTTAAGATGGTTGAGTTTGGTTTACCAATTTCTCATAAAAATAAAATAAAGTAGACATTTTATTTGTTCGCCAGCATGAAACTAAGGGGAAAAAGGAAAAAAAGCGTTTATGATTGTCATGATATGCGGAAAAGTGTTAAAGTGCTGATAGGTGGGGCCCCCAAAACCAGATCTGCAAATGAACCTAGTGCTTATCAATCATCGAAGGACGACTTTCATGTACCACCTCTTCATCATCCACCGTCCGTGTCTCACCACCGTGGCCCTATGGCATCTCGGCTTCCCAAATCCCAAGGCATGCCCCCAAAGGTATATAAATCCAATTAAAAAAAGGCCATTAAATTCGTTTACTTTCTTTTTTTTTAACCAAAGAGCGACAAAGGCCACCTCCCATCACAGAGACAGAACATGGCCGACGAGCTGATCCCTCTCTCTCTCCCCTCTTTTTCTCTCCCCTGAAAACTCGAAGTACGAACCAGAATATCTGAAACCCTAGCCTTTTTCCTCCTCCTTTTCGGTTGCTTGGAATCGAAGCATAAAATTT
This sequence comes from Artocarpus hirsutus, assembly GCA_946598075.1. Taxonomy (NCBI): domain Eukaryota; kingdom Viridiplantae; phylum Streptophyta; class Magnoliopsida; order Rosales; family Moraceae; genus Artocarpus; species Artocarpus hirsutus. The sequence continues at coordinate 83,733 of CAMOHE010055303.1, forward strand.
GCTTCTGATCTTAGAAGAGTCCGTGAGATGTGTTTCTGGCGAACGCCAGGGCCAGGAGGAGACATTCGAGCGAGTGCGATTCTCGTTTGCAGTTGACGTTCAACCATTGATGAAGCAGCTTCTGCGATGCCAGAGGATTCTGATCCTCTCTCTTCTTTCAATCTCCGTTTTAGCTCCCATATTTCTCGTCTCCCATAGGCTTAAAAATCTCAGTTCCATTCGTATGTTCTGTTTATACATATACACGCACATTTGCGTATTTGATTATGTATCGATTATATATGCATCGATATATTGATTTGTGCATTGTTTTCACTTTTTTTTTTGCAGGTCGGAAAGATTTTGTAGAGGATTTATCGACTATCGTATGAATCTTGCTCTTCGAATCTCAGTTTCATCTTTTCTCAATGCTTCTACTTCCTCTTCTTCTTCTTTTTCCGCCTCTTTTCTCTTTGTTTGGCGGAGATAATCTATTCGGTTGATGAAATAAAATTAGAAATTGTGAAAAAGTACAGTTGGTGTTGTTTTTTAGCGGCTGGCAAATTTAGGTTTCTGTTTGAAGGTGGAAACTTGTTGAAAAGCTATCTTGGTTGGTCTCGAGTAATGAAATTAATGATTTTTAGTTTTGGGCTTTTAGCAACTGAAAAGAGTACGCATATTTTATTTGAAAGTCGACGTATTTTCATTTATATTCTTCCTCTTTTGATTTTATTTTATTTTATTTTTTTGATAACTGGTGGAGATTTGAAGGTGGATATAAGTGTTACTTCTTTGGTGCAGAAATATTGGAGGGATGATTTGAGACTTGAAGCTATTCAACAGGTAGCTTTTATGCCAATTACTTCTAGTGGCTGCTTTTCAACGTTACTTCTTTTTCTGTTCTAAATTTTACGTGCTTGAAACTTGATACGCTTTTTGATTCAGGAAACAGGCGAAGACTTGAAAGAGCCCCGGCTAATTGTTTATAAAGACAGAGATCTGAATTCTGCAATTAGTTATAGTTCATCAGGAGAGATTCAGGATTCGAAGAGTTCTGGAATTGGAGAGAGGACAAGTGTTTCGGAAAGTACCAGTAATGGTTCGTACAGTCAAGTGCATTTTGTTTTGTTTTTTTTCTTTGGCACTTTATCATTTTTGGTGACTCCGAGCCTGCTTCATTTAAATATCAGGAAGAGGGACAAATGATCGGAGTGAAGCAGGAGATAAGCAATTTCAACAGAAAGGAAAGGCGTCCATGCCAAGACAAAAGGTTTGCGTTTATAACATATACATTTAGTGCGAAACAGACTTACTAAAGATTTGAGAATTTCAAACAAGGTTGAGATCTCTGAATTCAAGATTTGTGTTCCTCAATTTCAGAGAGCAATTTTAGCGTGGTCCCCGTTTGGTTTATTGAATTGTTATTTTTTGTTGTCAACTTCCTTTACTCAGAGAAGAATCAAAGGGGCGTCCTGAAATTTTCTAGATTGAAGAACACATGTGAGCCATCATCACTATATTTAGTAGGTGCATAGAAATTATTAATCTAATCTCACAATGTTTAGTGCAAGCGACAAAAGGAAATATATATTAACCAAAAGCCATTTAACCAGAAGTTTTTAGGTACATCCTAAAAAAAGGGGAAAAAAAAGTTCTTAGCTACAGTGAGTTAAAAAAAGCAAGAATACTTGGGTTCTTACAGTCTGGATTCTTGATATGCGTCCAACGAGTTGCCTTCAATTCAAATCACTCCTCTCTTTTGCTTTTGCGCTTACAGGAAAAGATAAATGATATTGATAGGCACCCAGGAAACCGAGTGATTTCAAAGATCCTGGTTGTTTTTAGTGCATGCGTTATAAAGAAACATAGTCGACAAATTTAACTACTATATATATGTTTTCTTTCCTTCCATGATCGTGGCTCTGATGTATATGTAAGGCCAGGTGGTTAGGCTAAGCTACTATTCTGCTAAAATGAAGAAATTTGCCCTACTCACTTCAATCTACTCGTCAATATTTATGGCGTTGGGTGCAGGAAAAAATTATTCAGACCATCAAAGATGACCAGAGTGTACTGTCTCAGTCGCTTGGAGTTACCGAAGAAAAGAATAAAGAGGCTAGAGGTGTGCATAATAGACATAATAGAAATGTACGTGCTCAGGCGCAAAGAGTGACAGATGAGAAGATAAGGGAGATGAAAGATCAACTGATAAGAGCCAAAGCATATATGAGTTTTGCACCACCAGGTAGTAACTCCCACTTAGTGAAGGAGTTGAGACTACGGATTAAAGAGGTGGAACGAGCAGTTGGCGAGCATACAAAAGATTCAGATTTGTCAAGGAGGTATAGTTTTATTTTCTCATCTCCTTTATTCTTGTTCCCGGACTTCTTGAAAACAAATTATTGTCCATAGACGAAAAAGATATAAGCATCAATTATGTATCAGTAAGTGAGCGAGTTTTGATGGGGAACTGTGTCCTGTTCTAATTTAGGAACTAGCATCCGTAATTTGTTTTGATCTAAAACCTGTGAAATTGCAGTGCCTTACAGAAGATAGACACATGGAGTCTACATTGTTAAAAGCCAGCCAGGTGTACCCCGACTGTTTTTCAATGGCTGCTAAGCTCCGTGCTATGGCTCACACTGCTGAAGAGCAAGTCCGATCACAAAAGAAGCAAGCAACTTATCTTGTTCATCTTGCTGCAAGGACCACCCCGAAAGGGCTCCACTGCCTGTCTATGCGACTCACTTCAGAATACTTCGCCCTGGAGCCCAATGAGAGGCAGCATCTCAATGAACAAAAGTTACAAAACTTATATGATCCAAAGCTATATCATTATGTTGTCTTCTCTGACAATATCCTGGCCTGTGCTGTGGTCGTCAGCTCTACTGTTTCCAGAGCAGTGGTAATTTGCATAATCTCCAGCAATTTTTTCGTTATACTATCCAATTTTCTTGTCTGATCTGAATCATACTTTTATCTTGCTTCTCCCCAAGGTAAGGTTTTTAAGTAACAAGCGAAAATTAGGTGGTGTTGCTGTTATTGCTCATAATTGTTGCAGCAACTACTTGAAACCTAGCCATTGTAGTTGGTCAAATTATTGCTTGGAATGAATATATAGAGGAAAATTTGATCTTTGTTTTGGCATGACACCTTGCAGGAGCCAGAGAAAATCATTTTCCATGTGGTGACCGATTCGCTTAATTTCCCAGCGATCTCAATGTGGTTCCTATCGAACCCTCCCGGCAAGGCCACAATCCAGATTCAAAGTACGGACAGTTTTGATTGGTTATTCAACAAGTACAAGGCGACACCGAAGCAAGATTCCAACGACCCTAGATTTACTAATCAACTCAACCACCTTCGTTTCCATTTGCCGGACATCTTCCCTTTCCTGAATAAGCTTGTGCTCTTTGACCATGATGTGGTGGTGCAAAGGGATCTAGCTGCATTATGGAATGTTGATATGAAGGGGAAAGTAATTGGTGCGGTTGAAACTTGTCAGGAGCATGAATCTTCTTTTCGCCAAATAGATACGTTAATCAACCTCACAGACCCATTTGTTGCACAGAATTTTGATGTTAATGCATGCACATGGGCTTTTGGAATGAATTTGATTGATCTGCGACGATGGAGGCAGCAAAATCTGACTGCTCTTTACCAGAAATACCTGAAATTGGTATAGAATTTTTATTCTTAAACTACTTCTAGTTGAATATGCATTTTCTAAAGCAATCATAATCTCATGCTTTGTTTCGCGGATGTTTGGTTGTAGGGTTCCGAGAGACCCTTGTGGATGGCTGGGAGTTTGCCCTTAGGTTGGGTTACCTTCTACAACCAGACGGTGGCTTTGGACAGGCGATGGCATATCCTTGGGCTTGGTTATGAGTATGATGTGGCCCGTGGCGACATCGAGAGAGCAGCTGTGATACACTATGATGGAATTATGAAGCCGTGGTTGGATATTGCGATTGGAAGATACAAGGGTTATTGGAACAAATATGTCAATTACGAGCACCCTTATTTGCAACAGTGCAATATCCATGAATAATTGAACATTGCAGAATTATTAGAGAGAGGGAGAGAGTAAAAATCAATATATAGAAGAAAGTTGGTTCTTTTCTTGCCTTAGGAACTGCACTTGTTCACTTAATTCTTTGTTCTTTAACGATTCTTCATGTAAGGTGATACTCATATTCTTCCCACACAAATTTTTTTCGGGCCATAATATGTTAGGAGTTGAATCAAATCTTGGCAATAAAGTGAATCTAAAAATAATTATCCTTGCCAGGGATTTGTAAAGTTTTTGTAGGTTTCTTCTGTACATAACTCATTTCAGAATTAACTGTTATCCCAAATTGTTGAACTAGATTTTTACTTTCTAGTTTCTACCCTTTGATCTTTTCTGCGACAGAAAATTGTGGCAGAGATGGTTAAAAGAGTTACCCCGGCACAGGCTAATAGAATTCGAACAAAATATTGTGATGAAAACTATCATCATTTAAAATTATTCATGTCAAATCATCAAGAATATTAATAAGATGCAGAAGCTAACCTGAATCCATAGACTGAATTTGAATCTTGAGTCTGTAGATTGACGATCTTCTAAGTCTGGTATGTAAGCTCTACTTCACAATTTGTCTCTGTAATTTCGTTGTCGCTGTAAATAGAAAATAGTACGTGCTGACTTGAGGACCACAACACTTTTATATAATTGTTAAACCCTAACAGTTATTCTTAATTACTAATTTAACCCACCATAAAATCAGTAATTATATTTTGGTCTCTATATATATAGGAGGTCCATACTTAATGATGCATTAAAAGCTCAAAACTTAAATTGATCACTTTTAATTGAACAACATTATCTGATAGCCTTTAACTTATATTTATTTAATATATTAGTCAATATATTGAATTTAGATTCAACAAATAAGATATGCTGTTCCAAGTGGGTTTATGCCTTCAAAAGATCTGCACTAAGGATGAGTTTGGTAGTCAAATAAATAAAGAGCCCTTTTCATGCAATTTTTACAAGCAAACTTCCGTATTTCCGTTCGTGGCCTGATTAATGGGAATGCTTATGAAAGCAAAATGAATGCTATTGGGTATCTGAGAGCAACACAATTAGTAAATGGATTAAGAGACACGTGGAGAACCATGGTTGGGTATTTGCAGATAGGGATATCAAACGAGGGGCTAACCTTTCTCCCAGCCAGCATGTGCAGTGCAACCTGGACAGATTTTCAACCAATCATATCAATTCATAAATCTCCACTCTGCCTATGAATTAAGTCTTGTACGCTCACAACTTAGTGTCATATACTCACTCTCCCTCTTGCACAAAAACTTTCAGGTTCTCCACGAATCCATTTTCGTTCGCTTACAAGAAAATGGCAAGCTTCACCGCGAGCGCTCCAACCTCCTCCGTTGTCCGAGCGGCTCTTCTTCACAAGCCCTCCTTGGGGGCTCAATCCTCTCCTCTTCTTGGTAAGCCATTTTTCAGATTCTTGTATTTGTTTTTACACTAAAAAGCTAGTTTAAAATTGCTTTTAGACTACAAAATGAAGTTATATAAGAATATGATTTTTAGGCCGAGTTTGGGAACGTGTGGTTTTCAAAGATGTGCGTTCTTTTACTAATAGAAAAAGTGAGACGCAGAATCAGAAGTTAAAGGCTAAAAAATCCGTCTAGAAAGTTACCATAAGAGCGTATAAACATAAAACTTATTGCTCGCTTAGATTCATGTAGTTATTGCTTAATCTGCTACCTATGACAAATTAAATTCTAGCTTACAATGTTCTGAATGATTTTTGTCAAAGCAATCCTACAACACACTAATAGTAATTATTTACAAGCTACATTAGTACTAAACTCATAACAAACTAATAATTTGTTGTTTAAAAAACCTACAACAATATTGAAATGGCCCTCAAATGGAATTAGTAATTCGATTTTTTCTTTCCTTGTGAAATCCAGCATTGCCAGCGTTGTCGAAGAGAGGAGGGAAAGTGAGGTGCTCGATGGAGGGGAAGTCTTCCGAGGCAGAGAGCAACTCAAAGATGGGGATGAGCACGTCGATGATTGCAGCAGCGTTGGCGGCGACCATGTCAAGCCCTGCAATGGCTCTGGTGGATGAGAGAATGACCACAGAAGGCATTGGCCTGCCCTTCGGATTGAGCAACAACCTCCTTGGTTGGATCCTCTTTGGTGTGTTTGGTCTTATTTGGGCTCTCTACTTCATTTACACTTCCACTCTTGAGGAGGACGAGGAATCAGGATTGTCCCTCTAAGCTCAGAGTAGCCGTTCCTTTTGTGCTGAGAGTTTAAGAAATGTTATAAAAAAAAAAGTTATGCAAATGAAGTTGGGATTCATGATGATGAGATGATGTAGTAGTAAAAAGTATACTCTCTTGATCAGATTTGTTTTGTGTGCCTGTCTCTAACTTTTCTTCATTCATGTCTCTCTCCGTTTCTTGTGTAGTTTCTTGACGATGCTATTAAGTTTCGAGATTTTAGCAAAGATTCTATTTGGGTGTGTTTGGCTCTAAGTTAGAACCAATTGGTTCTAATCAACAAATAGTGTAAAACTTTCAACAGCTACAATAAAAAAACAAAAAATTACTACGGTATAAAAATTTTATATGTTACGGTATTTCATTTAAAATCAATTGGCAAAAAGAAGACGAAGAAAGGGGGCATTTGAAAATATTAATTGGCAAAGTTCTAGGCTTTTTGTTACATTTTAGAAGTACACAGTGAAGCAAGTTGAAGTCTTTGGTTTGATTTTAATGCTGTTAGCGTAAAATAGTTTCAAGAATGACATCTACACACCACAGATACAAGAATAATACTTCGCAATACACATTAATCTCTTTTGTTCCCAGAGGAAGAAACATATTTACACAAGTAAGGTAACATGTATAGAAATATACTTACATCTATAATTAAGAACAATGAGGCAAAAAATATAATACATGTATATATTTATATAATATAAGCTACTTCACTATTGTAATTTTTCCTTGATTTTTCTTTTTTTTTTGCTCTTGCATGGCATGTGCAATTTTAACATACAAGAGTGTAACAATACATCCATTACATCTCTCTTTAAATAAAATCTATTACATGATGTTCACAGTTCACATAAAAAACTATCTTATCAAGCAGCCCAAGCATACTAGCCACACTACATTGAAGTAGGGAATGCTACTTGCTATTCTTAAGTGTTACGTTCAATGTATCACCAATAATATAATAAATGGGGATGCTAATTTGTAATAGCAATAGTAGAGTTCAAAGCATATTTTAAAGAGCAATTAAAGATTTTGCCTTAACATTCAAAACGGGACGACCAAAATGCATGTTTGAAGCAAGGCTGCCTCGCCTCGCCTCGCCTCGGTTAGGTCCATGTTACAATCCGCTGCTTAGGAAAAGACCTGGTACCTTAGCGGGCAGGCGGTTACTAGTTGCAAATATTATTGGCAGAGCCGTTCTCACCGGGTAGATGTATTTTATTTTATTTATTTTTTTAAAAAGGAATCATATCACTTAACTTTCTAGTTTTATTTTGTCTTAAAGAAACAAGAAAATGTTAAATTTTTAAAACTTTTGACGTAAATATCAGGTTTTGAATAATAATTATAGTAAATAGTTGTAAAAAGAAAATTTATAGATAAAAATTTTTATACTCATAGTAAATAAATAAGCAAAAAATATTTTTATCGAGTAAATTTTCTATTACTGTTTTTTACTATAAATATTTTTAAAACCTGTTATTTACTTTTAAAACATGCTATTTACTTCAATAGGTTTTTAAAAAGTGACATAGATTACAATTTCCATATTTGTTTTTGTTTTCACAATTTATCTTTCCCTTTTTAAAAATTACAAAAATATTATTTATATTTGAAAGTATTGTTTCAATTTTACATTTTCTGCATTTTGTGGAAAAAATGGAAAAAAAAAAAAAAGGACAAACATACACTTATTTAAACTAAATTTACTCCTAATAAATATTTTTATTGAAAATTTTATGAAAATTATTTTATACCGATTGAAAATATAACATGTTAGAAAAATAGTACGCAATGAAAATTAAAAATTTTTTATACCAGAGTATTTTTTAAAACCACAAGTTTAACATGCTATATACATAAATTAACAAGATTTTACTAATCTTGTTTGCTAAAGAGCTCCTGCAATCGATGAAGAGAAGAAAGTTTTAGAAGAGCCTCAACCAGCTGGTCTTCTTTGCTATTCTCTATCTACGATCGGAATACGTGTGGGTGTACATCGTACAGCTCTTCCCCGGTGACTCTCCTTCCAACCAATTGAGAAATAGTCAAAACTATAGTTTGTGATTTGTAAACAATAGCTATTGAGGGGAATTTTAGAGACTCACAGAATAGAGTGCTCACTCATGATCTCTCAAATGATCTAAATAACTTATGAGTCTCACTTCCTATTTATAGAGGTTAGACCTGAGGTCAATCATTATCAGATGAGACCTCAAATTTCAAGCTTAAATCAATTTTAGAGTCTAATCCATGTAATCAGACTCGGACTCCAATTGTCACGGTCGACCGCGATACAAAGGTGAGGTCGACTGCGTCGTTATTGATCCCCGAGCTCGAATTTAATTCAAACTTTACAGGTTGATTTGATAGATACTATCACAACCAATCGGATAATTCTTATCTTATTAGTTTCGGGTATCTTTCATAGAGCCTCAATTTTAATTCAAATAACCTGATAGAGAAGTTATGTGATTAAAATAGTCATATACAGATAAACCTATATAAATACGATATTATCCATAATAATTCAACACATTTATCTTGAATTAATTTACCAAATTAATTCAATCGATAAACAAACATGTTTATCTTGAATTAATTACAAAATTAATTCAACCGATAAATTAACATGAATTATTAAATCCAATTAACTTGAATTTTAGCCAATATAATGATTTAACATAAGTCACCAATTTATTAAAAAAGCACGCTGTATCGTTACAGGATTTATTATAAGCTAGCAAAGTGGACTTGATGGACCTATATAGTTCAAGCTCCCGATAATTATGAAACCTAATATCCCATATATATTATTAACTCTAACGTTACTTCACTAAAAGCTTAAAGCTGCACTCTCAAACTACATAGAATTACGAAGCTTGAATAGCTGAGTCTCCATGACATATCATAATATATCATATCCCTATAACATTATTTATAAGTGACTTAAGGATAAATTCTGTCTTACCTTCCCTATTATTTTTCTCTTACGATCCATTATCTCATCATAGGAAAACTTACTATCCAAAGACAGTATACCATTCGGTTAGAGGTGACAATAAACGTGTTCGTGTTGGCACGTTTACAGCACGACACGTTTAACCCAAACATAATTAATAAACATGTCAGAAATGCAAACACGAACATGACAAGCCTATGGCATGCATAACACGGCATGACACGATTAATACGATTATTAAACACGCTGTGACGGGTTGACACGATAACAATACGCATATGACACGTTTATGATCTAGTTAACTAAAAATTAAAAAAAATTAAAAAATAAAAAAACCAATAAATAAAATTAACAAAAACATAATATCTAATTAATACTAACTTACTATAAATATTTCAAATATTTTTATTTTTAAGTTTAAATGTGTTAAAAATGGGCGGGTTATATCGTGCCATGTTGATACGTTTACAGCTCGTTTAATTAAACGTGTTAAGGTGTGTTAGCACAAATCTAGCTTGTTTATTTCGTGTTATTCGTGACAACCTATTTATGGCCCAATTAATAAACGTGCGGTCGAAACCTGTTTATCTCGTGTCGTTTTCGTATCGTGTCATCGTGTCATGTCCGAAATTACAGGCCCTACGTTCGGTTACACCTATATATCTAAATGGTTGAGCACTCCAGTTTTTCAATTACAGAATAATGCATATAAGATGATATCAACGACTCCTAAAGAAGAGCTATGGATTTTATATCTGTGACTAACAAGTCTACACTATCAAGAGTTATGTCTCCAATGTACTGGTATACTTACTAACATAAATTGTGGATGTCACCTTTTAGTATATCAAATGACATAAGTCAAGACAACGGGCCTACTATTCATCTCAGATTAAGATACAGCACATATGATTGTCTAAAGTGAATTGATTTGTTGAGACATAATTATTAATCCAAATCAATTACCCTTTATGTCTCAATCCAATATATCATCACCTCTGACAATACATCAATGTTTATATTTATGAAGTCCACCTCCGCTGGCTAAGACAAACCATCTCCCGTTGGGAATATAGACAACATAACAATCATTGCATGAATAAAGCGCCCAACTTTATTTCCTTGATTGTAGATTTTATAATTTAGACTGTCACCTTTAGAATCATGTTTCCACGTAATCTGTCCATCAAATGCCTGATTCTAAAGGGTTAGACTTACAGTCTTAGATTTTTGTTTACTTAACATACATTCAACAAATATAAACGTAAATAGGACAACAATTTGGTATATGAATAATAAATAAACTCTTTATTATTATATGAACTTTATTCCCTTGATTGCAGATTTTATAATTTAGACCGTTACCTTTAGAATCATGTTTTTCGCATAATTTGTCTATCAAATGCTTGATTCTAAAGGCTTAGATTAGCAGTCTTAGACTTTTGTTTGCTTATCATACATTCAACAAATATGAACGTAAACAGGACAACAATTTCGTATATGAATAATAAATAAACTCTTTATTAAAAACAATGTTTTCAAAAACATATTATTTTTTTACTCCTTAGGGCATACATGTCTATCATAACACTTCATTAATTTTTTTTCCTAAACTTTTATGTTTTCTTTTTTAAGTTTTAGGTTGTTTTTTATATTTGCCCCTTTTTTAATTTGAAAGTATTGTTTCAATTTCATCTTTGCATTTTGTGGAAAAATGAAAAAAAATTGACAAAAATACACTTATTTAAACTGAATTTACTTCTAATCAATATTTTTATTGAAAAATTTTATGAAAATTATTTTAAACCTTGTGGAAAGATAAAACTTCATATACTTTTTTTCCCTGAACTTTCATTTTTTTTTTAATGTTTCAGGTTGGTTTTTTTAAGTCCCATTTTTTGTGCCCTAAGGATAGAATTAAACGATAGAAATTTATTTGTAGAGGGATTTCTTCTCTGGGAAATTCTGCCAGTAGATTATCAAAATCGTATATTTTCTATAAAACCTCAAGGAAACAGTTAAATTTAATTAAAATTATCCTTTTTATGTGTGTGTGCGCTTTTGAAACCATTATGTTTAACCAAAACAACTCTTTTTTGTAAGGGGGATTTTTTAAAAATGACTTGAAGAATTTGAAAAAGAGGCAAAAATAAATTTTCAATTGAGAAAATGACTTATATTTTTTTTTACATTAAAAAACACGCTTTTTTGAATAGAAAAATTGTTCTAGTTTTTTTCAAAAAAATAAGAAAAAAAACTGTAACAATGTAAGTAACCTAAACAAGATGAAAAAAAAAAAGAGCCGTTTTTATGTCTAAAAGATTTATTTTTAGTGCTAAAAAAGACAAAAAAAATTATTGACCAAAAATCTATTTTTTAAAAAAGCCATTTTTAAAAGTCTTCTATAGAAATCTGTAATGGCCTAAAAGCAGCCAGCGGTCGATTCCACCAGAAAAATTGGCTTGTTTGCAATATAACGTGAAGCGAAGCACGCTATCGTTGGACACTAAATTCATTTCCTCTTCTCACTTCTCAGTTACCCTAAGCCAAAACCCCTGCCGTCACTCTCCCTCTCAGAAGATTTCCTTCAGCGTCGCCGTCCACAGCCACGCCGTCGCCCACGAGCCACGCCACCGTCATTGCGGCCCAGTCACCGTCGACTCTCCTCACTCCGAGTTCGTCTCTCAAGAATTCAGCAGGTAATCGAATTTCTTGCTTCTCAGTCCAAAAGTTTTCAGATTTTTTAGTTGCAAACTTTTTTTTTTTTGTAAGCTGAACAAAGTTTGGATTTTTTATTTTTGTTGGAAACTGAACAGAGTTTTTTTTTCTTATTTATTTATTTTTTTGGTTCTGCAGTTGGATTATGATTGGTTGATGTTTACTTTGTTATGCTGTTACTACTCTTAGAGAATTGCATTGTTGCTTAGACTTTAAAGATGCATTATAAATTCATGCAACGAGCAAACCAATTGCTTTATGATCAGATTCTTCTGCGGAATTGTTGTTGGAATTAGAAATATTTATAGTTGCATTTGGCAAGGGACAAAGAAAATCACACACGGAGATCTTTAATCTATATTCATATTTGCATAAACTATATGTCTAAACCAACTTACTAATGAATCTACTTCATGGGTAGCTAATCTTTCGAGCAGAAATTTAAAGTTTGAATCCTTGTAAATGATAATGTGCTATAGCCGTAGGATGTAGATAATGGTGCTTTGTTTTGAATCATGGTCGTGACTTAATGATTTCTAAAAAATCCCTTTCCAAATCCCCCATTAAAATGCATAATTTAGTAACAATATGTTCTAACTAGATGGATTGGAGTGAACCGGTGTTGGTACCAGTATATGCATGGTATCTAATGTGTCTGTCTTTCCATGTATTACTATGTCTTTGGAGCCTTTGATACCCATACTATTAACAATATGATGTTGGATAGCTATTTTCATGGGGTTGTAATTTTGAAATATTGTGATGATTATAAATTTTAATTTTGCAATTGTGTGCTTAATTTGAATTGTGTTTATCAATGATCATATTTCTAATGTTTTTAACGTGCTCTTTTTTTGGAAGAAAAAATGGATAAAAAACCCGAACCACCTAATAAATTATCCAATCTGCCTACCAAAAATCAGCCCAAGCCACCTAAACTTAAGGCTGTTATGGTTTGAACTTTTCACAAACTGCCATCAAAAAAGGACAAAACCACCCAAACTGCCAGTTGTGCACCCCTAGTTCAAAAAGCGTCACTCAATCACTGTTGAAAAGCACACAAAATCAGTGATGTTCGGCTCCTAACCTCTTTCCATTCATTGCACCAAAAGTTGGAATACAAAACTCCTACGCCCCTTATCTCTCTTAAACTTGTTTCTCTCTACATATGCATTTCTATGAAGAGCAGCATATAAGCCTTTTAAAAAATTCCAACGTTGGGCATTACTTTTGCTTTTGTTCCCTTGCTCTGTCACTGAGACTATCATTTGTATTCTGATGAAATGGGAAATAATACTATTAAGACTGGGGAAATTTGCATTTGGTGTTTTTACATTTATGTTGAGGGCGCGTTGGTTCAATATAGTCCTGGGTGGAGAGTTAGTTAAGACTTTCAATGAGGCTAAATTGAAGAGTTTCTATGGCAAGTAAAGCTTATGCTTTATAAGTTGTCTTGTCCTACTTCCTGATTTATTTTTTTTCTTTATTGTTTTCCCCAATGGAACAGAAGTAACTCTTGGATTGGTCTGAGTCTAAAATAAAATGTTCTACCTAAGCCGAATTGAGCACACCTTGCGAGTGCCTCCTGACATCCTTAGCCGTCCCTTAACTGAAGCTATTAAGGGTGAGCTTGACAAGCTTTTCTTAGACAAGGTTTGCATTGCTTCTCATTCACAATTTCATTTTATGTCTTCATGACATGCTTGGAAATCGTCTAATAGTGCGAATAATACTTTAATGAAGGTTATTGCAAACTTGGGGCTTTGCATTTCTGTGTATGATATCATATCCATTGAAGGTGGCTTTATCTTTCCTGGCGATGGTGCTGCAACTTATACGGTATAGATGAAATGTTGAACAGTAATGCGTCTCATTCCTCAATTGTATCTTGATCTTGTAGCTTGCTTGCTTGATTGAAGAGCAAGTTATAGCTTGCTCACTCTTATGAGAACTTTCTTATCTTTTCTATATAATTCTACAACATGTAGTGTTTAGTAACTGCAAATGATGATTATGATCTCATTCTGATTATACATGCAAGTGTCTGTTGAACCACTTTTCATGTAATAATCTATTGATATTCTTACAAGGGATGTTCATACACCCTTCAATGTTATGTCATAAGACATTTTGTTCAATGTGTTTTCAATTTTGGCAGGCGGTTTTCACGATGATTATGCTTCGTCCATTTGTGGGCGAGATCATTTCTGCTAAAGTAAAAGAATCCAATGCTAATGGTTTACGGCGTATGTTCGATAGATGCTTCTCTTTTATGGTTATACTTTAGTGTTATCAATTGTGCCCGATAAGTCGTTATATGCATTGCTAATGTTGGATCTATAATTGGCAGTCTCACTTGGATTTTTCGAGGACATTTACATTCCTGCCAATCTTTTGCCTGATCCTTCCCATTATGAGCCGGATCCAATAAAGAGGTATTATAGCACCTGCCTTGTCTGTTTCAATAGAAATGCATATAGATTTTCCAATGCATCATCAGATCCTGGTCAAAATTTTTCTTCTTTTTTCGCATTTTTGACCAAGTTGTTTGATCTGTATTCTGATATACTGGTGTATTCTTTTTGTGGATCACAGAGACAGGGTTACATGGACATGGGACTATGGTGGAGAAAAGTATGTAATTGATGGGCAGGATGAGGTTTGATATTCTTATGCTTTGTAAAATAGCTGTTGCTAAAATTTCTCAAGTCTGATAGGGTACGCTAACTTTTATTCTTTGAGTGGCAGATAAGGTTTCAAGTTCACAGTGTAAATTATCCTCCAATCCCAGTTGAACAGCCAAAAGAGTCTAAGCGATTTGCTCCCATGGTTATCACTGTATGTTCATCTTCTTCTAGCTGTTGCACTAATTGATGTCTTCTTTTCTTCAAGAGCTCCGAAAAACCACAAAGTTCATCTTGCTGCTTTCTCTTTTTCCCTTTTGGTATAAAGCCGAGTAGAGTGTCTTCTGATAATTTACGTGGAAAAATCCTGTGTTTATGTTGAATTTCATTTGTAACAGTTTAAAGTTTATTTTCTTTCTTTTCCTTTTTGCCAAAAGCTTTGTCTTCTTTACTGTTTGGTCCTTCTTTTTCCCCTTTTCGTCATTTTAGTTGGCTGGCGATTTTGAAAGAAGACACTGACCCAAGAGACAGCTGTTTAACTTGATGACCAGAAGAAAAATGTTGTATAACGGGTGGGGCTGTAGCCTCATGGGGACAAATAGTATTGCTCGAGTTGCGAAGCCTAAACTAAGGAGTCTGACATGTTTCCTATCTTGTAGGGATCACTTGATTCTGATGGTTTGGGCCCCGTTTCATGGTGGGTTGGTGCAGAACAGGCTGAAGAAGAGGAAGAAGAGGCTTAAGCTTTGAGGGCAAAAAAATGACATAATTTGAGTTTCTAACTTTCATACTGTAATATAAGATCAAATAGAAACGATTGAAATTTTTTGAAGATGAACAGAAGTTATGACATGCTCTCCTTAGTCCTTGCAGTGTCTTTTTTTTATTTTTATTTTTTATTTTTCATTTTTTATTTTTGGGGATTGATTACACTGATATCTTGGTATAGCCATTAGCCATAGGTGGAAAATGTAAATTTCCAAGATTTCGAAGACTAGAGATGCTTTTCATGCCTGTTTAACCATGATCTTAAGTTGAAATTCATTCTCTTTCTGCCTCAAGTTTTTTGCTATATCATATTTCTTCTCTTTCGCTTCCCAAATTCCCCCATCGTCTTTTTTCCACTTGCAGAAAGCTGAATGTGGGAAGTTACTGCTTTTTTAAGACAAACGTTCAATGAAACGTATGAGAATTTTACTGTAGGGCATTAAAATTCCTACCGGTGAGATTCTATTTTAAACCGGATGAGTCTCTCTTTTTTTTTTTTTTTTACGTAAATGTTGTATTAAAATTAGTTTGAAAGTACTTGATAACTAATGAGATGTTTGATATGGTGGTTAGAACTATTAGTTAAAATTATAAATATTGTAGCATATGAGAGTTTTATATTGTATCAAATTTTTTGCTTTTATTATAACATATGAGAGCTTTATATAGCTATTAACTAAAAAATTAGTTAGAATCAACTAATGACGAAGATACTATTACGTATTATTGTGAGAATTTTATATTACAACTGTATTTTTATTTTATATTATATGTATAAAAATTTTATACTGTAACGATTACCATTACCATTGAAACTAATGTAGCCTAACAAAATCAAAATTGAAGTCACCACAAAAAAAAAAAAAAAAACACTCAAAACGTGTTTGCTCTGAAGTGCATCGTGTAAACGCTTTACGCAGAGTCAAATACTGTTTCGCAAAAAAAAAAAAAAAAAAAAAAAGAACAAAGCTGTGTGGTACAAAGTTTAAAGGCGGCCCTCAAATCTTTAATATTTCAACTGAAAATTTCCAATAAACTCTCTGTGGGTCCCACCCACCGAATGAATAAACGGTGATCAGAGCATCTCTCCACACCAGCAAAAGGTATATCTATCGTCTCCAGTTTCCCCGGGAGACACTAAAGGAAAAGAAAAAATGGCGAGCTCTCTGACGGCGCCAAAGCTCACCAACACCTTCTCCAGGAACCTCTCGCTCTCTCTCTCTAACCCCTTTCTCTCTCTTCCTTTAAACCTAACTCCTTCCGTCTCTCACCTATACCTCCACCGCCGCTCCCTCTCTCTCTGCCACCGCCACCGCCATTGCCGCGCCTTCGTCGCCGCCTCCGCCGAGCCGGATAACGGCGCGGATTCCCGCCGTAAGTACGATTTTGACCTCTTCACCATCGGCGCCGGAAGCGGCGGCGTCCGGGCTTCCCGTTTCGCCGCCAATTTTGGCGCCTCCGTCGCCGTCTGCGAGCTTCCGTTCTCCACAATCTCCTCCGAGACCACTGGCGGCGTTGGCGGAACGTAAGTTTTTATCTATTGGCGTTTTATTTTGAGTGAAAATTTCATTATTTTATTTTCACGGAAAAGTTCATTTCTTTCTTCTCTGCGTTACTCAAAGCTCTTTTGGCTAATACTATTTGACGTGTATCGCAATTGAGATTTCTAAAATTATTTGCCATTCCAAGTATGATGTTTTTTATTATTATTTTTATATTTTGTAGCTTGGATTTCAGTTTACATGAGTAATGCGCTTTGTAATTTGTACTGGAATGGCTTTTAATGCTGCTCATATTACTGTAATTAAAATGTGTGTATTTGAATTGTGATTTTACGAGATTTATGCATATATAAAGTTGAGAAGTGCTTGCCTGACCTATACTTTTGAAAACTTGATGCTATTTTGAATGTTGGGAAAATGAAAAGGAGTTTTTGCATGAATTTACAAGGCCTCTGTTGATGAAATGGTATGATAGTTTTCTTCTCTTTAAAATCTCAATGCAAAGATTTGGTGGAATCAATTTAGTTATGGAGTTAGTAGTGGCAAGCAAGTTTACTGAATTTTCAGGGTATTATTGTTGATCTTCTTTTTTAAATTTCAGGTGTGTGCTTCGTGGATGTGTGCCAAAAAAGTTACTTGTGTACGCTTCAAAATACTCACATGAATTTGAAGAGAGTCATGGTTTTGGGTGGAAATATGATAGTGAACCGAAGCATGACTGGAGCACCTTGATGGCTAACAAGAACGCCGAGCTGCAGCGCCTCACTGGTATTTACAAGAACATTTTGAAGAATGCTGGTGTAACTTTGATTGAAGGCCGTGGAATGGTAGTTGTTAGGAATTAGGATAATGCTTTGTGTTCAGATTTTGATTAAACAAGTGTTCTTGTCTTCATGTTCTGCATTTTTCATATGTATTTTGATGTTCTTGCGTTGCAACAACGCAGATAGTTGATCCCCACACAGTTGATGTCGGTGGGAAGCTATATTCTGCGAGACATATACTAATTTCAGTTGGGGGGCGACCCTTTATTCCTGAAATACCTGGCAGTGAATATGCAATAGACTCGGATGCTGCACTCGATTTGCCCTCGAAGCCTGAGAAGATAGCAATTGTTGGCGGCGGATACATTGCCTTAGAGTTTGCTGGCATCTTCAATGGTTTGACAAGTGAGGTTCATGTGTTCATACGACAGAAGAAAGTTCTGAGGGGCTTTGACGAAGAGGTGGGGGAGTCGTGGAAAGATATCCTTTTTCTTCTTGCTTTATGAAGACAGATTGTTTCTATCAACATTTAAATTTATTATTTTGACCCTGCAGATCAGAGATTTTGTCGCAGAACAAATGTCTGTTAGAGGAATTGAGTTCCACACGGAGGAGTCTCCCCAGGCAATTATTAAGTCTTCTGATGGATCATTGTCTCTAAAAACCAACAGGGGAACAGTTGATGGTTTCTCGCATGTTATGTTTGCTACAGGACGCAGGCCCAATACAAAGGTTTGGAGTTTTTTATCTTGTATTCAGACGGTCAGACCGTTTTAAATGGGCATCTTCATGTTTATGAGACTGCATGTTGAGCAATGCCATTCAAGGCACGGGTTTGAGTAAAATGCCTGAAGATGCCAGTGTGTAGAGTATCAGCCACTATAAGTTAAGCGACAGTTATATTCAATTTACAAGTAATTTCAAATTCTAATGTATTGCAGAACTTAGGATTGGAGGCAGCGGGGGTAAAGATAAACAAGAATGGAGCGATAGAGGTAGAGTCCTTGTAACATGCCGTTTCTCTTTTTTGCTTTTCTGAACTTGTTTTTCTCCTTTCTTTTTCTTTTCCTGAGATGGATAAAATTAACCAGGAATAAGCAGAGGGGATTTTTTCCCCCTTCTAATGAGCGTATGTGATCCCTATTTAAGTGCTAATACTTGTTTGCTTAAATGTTTTCTCAGGTCGATGAATACTCTCGTACCTCGGTTCCTTCCATTTGGGCAGTAGGAGATGTTACAGATAGAGTGAATCTCACTCCAGTTGCTTTGATGGAAGGAGGTGCATTAGCAAAAACAATATTTCAGAATGAGCCAACAAAACCTGATTACAGGTGTCCTACAGGCTTCTAATTTGTCATTGTAGAGTAGGTCGTTTTTAGGAATCAATACAGATATAACTTGCATCTTATAAGTTGCGTTCTTTCCGATGGTTAGCAACTTGAGACCATATTTTGTCAAAAAAAGCAATACATGTAGTCAATTTTTAGTTCTTACAAGGTTAGACTTGTTTGAAATTTTGGATTTGATTATTTGTTGTTTTGTCTAGAGCTATTCCCTCTGCTGTGTTTGCGCAGCCGCCAATTGGACAAGTCGGCCTTACTGAAGAACAAGTAAGGCACTAATTTGGCTTACTACTAGTCTCAGTTGGGCATTGGTTTTAAATTCACAAGTATTTTGCAGGCTGTAGAACAATATGGTGATGTTGACGTTTTCACAGCAAACTTCCGGCCCTTGAAAGCTACTTTGTCGGGGCTTCCAGATCGGGTTTTCATGAAACTTATAGTCTGTGCAAAGACAAATAAGGTCCTGGGGTTGCATATGTGTGGAGAAGATTCACCAGAAATTGTGCAGGTTAATGCTTTGCGCTTTAATACTTATGTTTTGCCTTGCCCATTTAAATAGTATAGATACAATTTTGCCCTTGTGATAACAAGACCATTTGAAATTGCAGGGATTTGCAGTTGCTGTTAAAGCTGGCTTGACGAAGGCTGACTTTGATTCAACAGTGGGCATTCACCCTACGGCCGCTGAAGAGTTTGTCACAATGAGGACTCCTACTAGGAAGATTCGGAAAAGTCCCGAGGTCTGTCAGGCACACAACCTATTTTTGTTATCATTTTGTAACAATGTTTCACTCTTTACGTTGCCAACTCTCTGACTATAATTGATAAAGCTCATATTGTTATCGCTGTTGGTTCATTAAACTCTTTTTTCAAACCAATGGGTTTAAACTCTTCAAGTCTCTCAAGTCAACTGCTAGATTATTTTGCTTTTTCATTGATTTCAAGGTAGCAAATGCTAACTAGTGCACAACCAACGTTTCTTCCATTCATTCAATGCATGGTGGCATACAATCCATACAATCCATATGCTTTGTCTATAACTTGAAAGTTTACAGGTTTGTCTGTGGATTATTCATTTTTCCTTTTATGTGAATTTGCACCAGGGGAAGACGGATTCTGAGGTTAAAGCTGCAGCAGGGGTCTAGCTTGGATCTTGCATAACCAATCTATCGTCAACCTGCCAAGGTGTGTACGGTCAAATTGTCTAGCTTGGATCTTAAAGCACTTTCCGTTTTTTCTTTCATTGCTCCATACCAGAGTTCCATGCAACCAAAGTATTTATAGAAGATAAACACTCTTCACAAAACACTTATTATAATTCAACAAGTCCAGTCAGACAGTTACCATCTCATGAAGTATTGTTGCAATCATGTTGTTAGCTGCAGTTTTTTTTAGTTTTCGTCCAGGAAGACAATTCCACATGGTGACGATTTATGCTTGTTTCACTTTGTCACTAATCAGACTAAACAAAATTGAACAGGTCTACACTATTCAAAATGGTGGCTGATGAACATACATTTGAAGAAGTTACGGCCTCATCTAGGAGCTGACATGACCGTGGATAACTTTTGAGGTATTTATTCTATACTTCTCGGCGATTGCAGCGAATCGGAGATGGGACTTCCAATCATTCTTAAACAGTTCTCTTGCTGGACACATCGGTGTTTCTTTTCATAATCTCATCCCTTTTGTAAATTAGAAGAGATGTGACTCGAAGATTTGTTAAATTGTTGGATTTGTTAAATTGTTCATTCAATATCGGAGCATGCGTGTAATATATGTACCATGTACGACCTCTGCAAACACTCAATAAGAAGGTTTTTTAAGTCTTGACTGAATACAAGTATGGAAAACGGCATGGCAATATCGTTTTTGGTTCCCTCCAAAGAAGTGCGTGTAAGCTTCTTGTCGTTTGTCTCTGCAAGCGCCATGTTTTGTGTATGCTTGAACTATTTATTTTGGAAACGAATAGTCTTTACGTCGAATGCTTCGCCATTCAAGTTGCATTAACGAAACGTAGTCAGGACTCGGGCGTCCAGATGTTTGCTGACTTCAACCCAAAACTCAAATATTGTTTTTTTAACATGGAAAATACAAATATATGTTTTGTGTAGCAAAGAATGCCAACTTAAAAACAGCAATAGGTTTGATAGCAACAAAAGCGTCAAACAACGATGAAATGTAAAACCGCAATATATTTAAAAAAGACGATTTGATAAACAGTATGACAAAAATGGGAAAAACGACAATACAATTTCAACCATAAACGACAACAACATTAGAAACAAGAGAATAAAGTAAAAACCTAAAAACTACCCTGGAATTGGAAACGACATTTTCATGAAAAAGACAATAACATCAAAAACTTTAGAATATAAAAAGGAGATGGAGATATATAGCGAGCTAAACTTGAAAAACGCCAATAACATGAAAAGCGACCAAAGGATAAAACAACAATGAATTGTAGGATACAACTTGAAAACGGAAAACAGAATAATAATCGTTAATTACTTCAAAGAGAGGAAAGAAAAACACGACATCAAGTTGAAAAGCGACATCAAGTCACCAACTAAGAAACTCGGAAACGACTGAAAATAAAAACGACAATGGAAATGCAAATGAAAGACATTGTAAAAAAGTTTGTCGTCGTGTTCGTTAACAACATGTAGCTTGTCTTTTGAGAAGTCGCAAGCAAAATAAACACGTTTTTTGCTGGACAAGTTATCACAAATACGTTTGCTTTTGATTTATGCCGTCATCTGTAAGGTCGGTCAAACGACATATCATTATAGTTTAGAAGATCGTCTTTACCTAATATAAAGCATTAATAGAAACAAAATTTTGCAACGTGCCTAGGATAAAACGACCTGCCGTTTTTATTACAAATTAAATTATACTGATTAAATTTCTAAGAAAATTGCAACATAGTATCAATTGTGAGACGGGCATAAGAAGAGTCGCAAAAGTTTATATAATTTATACAAAAAAAAATTACATAGTATTGTACTATATTACATTGAAGCAGCAGGGGTACCTTAGGTTCCAGCTTCGTCCTTCTGCTACATGCTTGTCGTTTGAATTTAGAAAATAAAAAATTATAGTACATCACCAAATCATTGTTGTGACAATAAAATTGAACACAATATTTAATAATAATTACATATTGTACTAATAAATGCATAATAATTATTTTAATGATATCGTTTGAGGACATTTATTAAATATTTCTAAACTGGAGTCATATTTTAATTCAATAAATATAATTAGGTCATTTATCTTATTAATCCTTGAATTTAACTGTACTAGAATTGAAATATAATACTCTTAAAAAATGTTTTAAAATAGTATATTTATACAATAATTAAAATATTTCAATTTTTAATCAAAGATTACATAACGAAGCATATTTACAAGGTAAAAATTACACTATATGTTTAACAAATTTACAACAATGCAGTTGAAATGTAACATCTATACAAAAAAAATTAAGGTTAACAAAATTACATACTAATTATTATGATGTATTCATGTATATACTATAAAATTTTGCTATTTGTAGATTTTTAATTTTTTTTTATATTTTAATTTCAACCTGCCTAATAAAATTTTTCTGTTTCTAACTTTATAGCATGCACCTGTTTCATTGACTTCAATAGAGTTGGGTTGTCAGTTAAACATGGTTCCACTTTGTTATTTTTCTTTCTTGTTTAGACTTTTTTCGCTATATGCGTGTATTTATACACACACACATTCTCATTCTTCAAATATGACATAGTATAGATACGGAAGTTTTTATCCATATAATCCTAAAACAGATTCATTAGCGTCCCTTAAATAAACATTGATGCTACATTGTTTTTTTGCTAAAAATAATAATACAGATATACTGCAAAAAGACGACCTAATTTATTTCTGTGGTTAATTAGAAGTATATTTAGTCTGTTTGGGAACATATTTCAAGTTTAAAATATAGCAATTCAAATTTTATAAAGAAAAATTTTATAATACAAATCTATTTGAACTAAATTTGTGTAGTTCGAACTATGTTTGCAAACAAAATAACTTACAAGTAATAACTATTTTTAACCTTGGATGGAGTAGTTAGAGAAACCTAACTATAGCATTTGTTGCAATTTGATATTTGATAGTCCTCATGGCTCAACAGTCACCTCTTCGCTCTAGCAGATCGTACGTGGAGATTTACAAGATATACGTTACGTGCAGAAAACAACCAGATGAATAAGGTCATTAATTTGGTGTGATCACAAATTAATTAATCAATCACGATGATCAGAAAAGAGGTCAATTTGCTTTAGATGTTGGTGCGTATCTTCAGGGTGATCATCGAGTTTAGGACGTTCAGGCTGAATCCAACGGCCATCATTGTGTCTCACCAAACCCTTATTCTCGTCTTGCCTCCAGTAAGGTGGGACCAAGTAATGATCTTTCAAGAAATCAGAGGCTTTGTTCACTAGAGCTGGGTCTCTTCCACTTGCCAGGACAAATCTCTGTCCTTTTCCATGGTAACTGCGTATAGATAATTGATACCCAACCATTAACATTAATTAGCTTAACACATGTAATTTCTGATTAATTACTGAATGTATCTTCAATTAAACTAATTAATGAAACCTTGTGTTAAAGTTATAAGGTATAAAATATTTAGAACCGACACCTATGTCTCATTATTCATGTCCTTTTATTCATATCCTTCTAATAATATTATACTACATCAATTAAAATATTATGTCATTACTCATGTTAGTTAAAATATTTTATTTGATGTGACATAATATTATTACGGGGCACACAAGAGACATAAAAAAGACATAGAAGTTAAATTCAAAATGTTTTACCAAGTAAAATAATTCTGTGTTCACTCCATGTCTACACGCCAATGATCATCACGCATACATTAATATAGTATACATTATATATTATTCGAAGAAGCAATGTCAATACAATATAAAGACTTCAAACATATGATTAATTGTCAAAGCTTTGAAGATTTGAAGGAAGAATATATGATTCTTTCCACCAAACTGAGTCATACTTAGCATATACTAATATCGTCAATGAAGTTCACTTTTGAAGACACTTAGGCTGTCGATTCAAGTGGCGAGTTTTAAAAGTGGAATCAAGACCAAGTACCAAAACCTGAATGGTGTTTGTGGTTCAAAACCGCAATTTACGGTTTAAATTAATTTTGTTACATAATTTTTAAAAAAAAATTTTAATTTGTTACAATATTTTCAATTCAAAATTTTCCCAGGTAAGTTCCTAAACTTGAGTTAGTCACATATACTCTTATGCATAATTTGAACTTAAAAACCAGTGTTTTAATCACGGAGCAAACAATTCATTGGATGTATAAACGCAGCCAGCGCACATGTATATGATCGGATTTTTCATTCTAAAAAAAGTAGAAAAGTTGGATATATCCAAAAACAAACAAAATCCTCGAGAACTTCCTGTACTAATTGAGATTAAGTTAATCCATTTTCAAGTGGCTTCAAGTTTTTTTTTTTTCCTATTTTTTCCCTAAAACGACAACTCGTTAGAGGACCACAATACCAACTAAGCTAGGATTTTTAAATAGCTTTTAATCTGACCACACTCCACGTGTAAAAAAAATATCATAAATCTTTACTCCATTATTTCCTTCAAAAAACGACACTATATATCATGCTCATATCTCCATGTTCTAATTTCTCTTTCTTTTTCTTTTTTTTATTTGTTGAGAACAACTCATTACTCAGGAAGTTTTTACAATTTTTTGAGGACTAAATTGGACCACAAACTACGTCATAATATAATAGACTATAAAGTAGACAATAGACATGTATAATCTCAATTCTCAAGGTCGATCAATATTTTATTGTTCTCCAGCGGATGCAATCTTATTTCCTACTTGTCTACTGTATATGATCTAACACTTAATATTTTTCACGTGGCGCACCAGACTGAATGCAACATGCGCCTAGATCGATGCATGCTCAATATCTTAGAGCATCTTGTTCAACTTGTTGATTCTTTCAAGATATTCACTTTGAACTCTTCTTATAGTTAATTCGTCTAATGTTCTTTAAACTCCGAGTCATTATCAAAACTCTGAAAAAAAAAACTATAATTTAACCCTTCAATGTACTCGTTAAACTCTAAATTAGTTGCAAAAATTAGGGATGATATATATGAATATGAAATTACTACTAACCCGTCAAGCAAGTGCAAGAGAGCCTCCAAGTTATGCGCACAAACGGGGTCGTTTGTGGGCTTCAAGAACGGCGAGTTCTTGTGGTCCAACTCCAGCTCCACCCCGACGTGCGAGTAACTCCAGGGCAATCCCTCCGCCATCTTCATCAGCATCGCCGGCGCCGACTCGTTGAAAACCAGACCCGGCGACTTCGGCACCACGTCGTGAGCCTCCACCACTCTCAGAACCTTAACCCCCAGTCTCTCCAGCCTCTCCTTGAACCTCGCATTCCCGACCCGAGGGCCCGAAAAGGAGAAGACCGAGACCGGAGCGACCCGTCCATTCGCCGCCACGTTCAGCCCCATCTCGGCGATGTCGTACGCGCTCAGAATCGCCAGAGCAGCCCCGAGGCTGTGCCCGCTGATCGTAATGCTCAATTCCTCGCCGGAGTACATTTCTACCAGCCGCTTCACCTCGGCGAGGAACTGTTCTCTCGCCGAGTACTTGCAGAACCGGCAGGCCTCGTCCTTGTTGGTGTAGAGATCGAGGAACCCAGATTCGACCTTGACGTTCGGGTCGGGGCAGGGGATTTTGTTGCCGGATATGGGCTTGAGGAAGTCCATCAAGTCGGTGATCCACTCGAGGTGGGTCACGGTCCCTCTCCAGGCCACGGTGATGTCGCGGCGGCCCAGGAACCTCGAAGCCTCGTTGCTTGAAACGGCGACGTATCCGATCCAGTTGGCGTTCTTGCTCCATACTTTAGGCCAGCGGGACTTCTTGAAGAAGTTGGCTAGTTTGATGTTGGAGGTGGCGTAGAGATAGCGCGAAACGTCGTAGTTTTGGCTGGTCGTGGTCATCTCAAGGGATTCGAAGAACTTGCGACGAATGAATCTGCAGCTCCCGCAGTACTTGGAGAATGAGTCGAAGTCGAAGGCGTCGTAGCAGGTCTGGGCCATCTCGCCGTAGCGGATCAGTTCCGACCGGAGGAGTGGGTCCATTGGGTCCAGTAGGCCCACCCACTCGTCCTCGCCGTGGATCTCTCTCCACACCTCCGCTAAACGGCGCCGGTCCGGCTTCTGCTCTACTACTTCTTCTTCATATATTACGTCTCTAATAATATTTGCTCTTTCTGTTAGTAACGAGAACTCGCTGGTACTTCTGGACAAAACTCGTAGCTCTGAGAAGGATTGGGATTTTTGGGGTGGAAATTGTGATATTGGATAATTATGGGTTTGAGAGAGGTTGGTAATAGTAGTATTGGAGATTTTTGGGGATTTTGTGAAGAGAAGGGATGAGGAGTTAGTGAGGGAAAGAGCCATGGGAGATATTGATCAGGTTGGCCGAGAAGGGTCAAGGTGAAGAAGAGAGTATTAAATATATCGAATAGCCAAAAAGAAAAAAAAAAGAGAAAGAAAAAGGGTTTGCGTAATTGCTGGCCCCTCAAGAAATCTCACCTTTATGGATTTTTTAATTCCCACGTGATACATATGGATTGCTCGGATAGTCGTTGTTAATATGTCATGCAAGACTTTTTTTTTTTTAAATAAATGTACTACAAGATAATGTTTATCTATATCGTTGAGGAATGGGCTTTTCTCTGGTGGAGTTGTCGTTAGCTTGTCTAGTTAATTGAAACTTTTATAGTGTACAACTTTCATGTGTTATAATAAAAAATAAAAATTTATTACAGTATAAAGGTCTCACAGAGTATATTGTTTAAGTTCCTAACTTTGTTTACGAATACTCTCGTAAGGCATCATGATCAAACAAGTTTGCATTTGAGACATGCAGCACTTGAACTAATTAATGCTGGTTTAATCCGTACAAAATAGAAAGAAGGTGATTGTGTTGTTTGATCGATATTAAGATTTGCTAGTTTTTTGCTTGACAAGTAGATAAGTTTGGATCTATAAAGCTAGTTTTGTTTGTTTTGATCGCATTGCATATATATGTGACATTCCCATTCCCCGCTAAAATGGACGGCCGAAAAGCCAAAGTTATTGCATATCAAATTCTTCAATCTACATACACACTTATACGTAGAAGGATATATATATATATATATATATATATATATATATATATAAAATACAGAAACGAATCCACATAAAAGATAAG